>JAPPVO010004437.1:0-26990 GCA_030407325.1 Camellia japonica | reverse complement strand
AATAAATTAAAATAATTAATAAAAAAATATCTCATCTAATTTATAATTATTTTATTTTATTTTTACAATTATAAAAAATTAACTATCTTTCCAAATACAACTAAAATAATTTTAAAAAAATCTAATAATTAACTAAAATAGTAAATTTTTCAAACAAAACCAATTTTAAGATAAATTACAAATATACTCCTGCAATTTATTTAAAATATAAATTGTCTTTTGTAATCTGAAAAAATTATAAATATCTCATTATCAAACTTTTTATTTAACATAATTAACGAACAAAAATAAAATTTATAATTGCTCTCCTATATAATAATAAAGTTATTAATTAAAATATATTTATAACATCATTGAAAATTCTTAATTGACTTGATAATTTATTAATAAAATTGACAATTTGTTATGAAATTAAAAATCTTAGGGAATGGAATATAATTTCTAGAATCACAGGAGGCGATTTGTATTTTAAACAAACTTTAGGGGCTGTGTTTGTAATTTATTCTTAATTTTATTATCACATTCATATCATTTAAATTAAATTTTCAAGAAAAATGCTATGAACCCCACTTACAAATCCCGAATGAGAATTGTGTGGTTGGATTGAATTTGTGTAGTGTGGAATCCATGTATACAGTAAATTTGAACTATAAGATGATAATTCTAAATAATTTTTAAGTAGTTAAACTTGAGTTTATACTGATTTTTCAAACTCAACAAATTTTAAATTTATTTGTAAAATCCATATTATTTGCAAAATTATGTTTTGAGAACATAACTTTTTAGATATTGTTTTTAAAACACAATAATTTACTTGACATCTTGTTTTGTAAACCTTATTTTAAAATATAACTTGAATTTGAAAAATAAGTTAGGCAAATACTAACAAGTACTCCATGAGTATTATTTAATTTGAAAAATGTATAAAAAGTCTCTTAAGCTATTTAAAAATTTCAAAAAATGTATTAATTTTATAAAAAAAAAAAATACATTAAATTTAGTGAAAAAATATATTTGTACTCAATGAATTTTTTATCTTTTACTTGTACCCTATTAGCAGCGAGAGCCTTTTCATATAATAAAAAAGTACATACTTGTATTTATAAATAAATCTACATGGAGTATATTTGTACTATACGAATTGGCATAGTAGTTTGATTTTCACACACTTAATTTAAATTCATGTGTCTCAATTGGTAATTTAACCTTATTTATATGAATTTTTTTTCAATCTGTTTTCAGTTTTTTATTTTTTTAAAAGATAAACACTTTCAAGTTCAAAATCACTTATCGCTCTCTTATGTTTGAAAATATTTTTTGAAATTTAGAAAACAACTTTTTTCAATTTTTCAACAAAGTGAGATATTTTTTGAAACAACACCGCTACGGAGCTCGAAAAATCAATGGCTCGAATGGCTCGAAATCTCAAAACGACGTCATTTTAGGACTTTTTTTTATTCTCTTACCGGTAAGATAACATTTTCCGTACCATTCGAGCCATTCGAGCCTCAGTTTTTCGGGTTACGGAGTATTTTTGTTTTTGAAAATATTCATAAAAAAAAAAAAGAAATAATTTGTTAAACAATTTTTTATATTTGCAAATTATAAACACACATGATTTAGAAGGGGGGAAAAAACGTAAGAGGGTGGGCAAAATCATTCATAAATTTTAAGAAAGATAAACAAAAATGAAAAAGTGAAATGATAAACTGAAATTTATTCTGCATATCAACAGTGTATAAGTTGGTTGAATCTCAATTTTTTACCATAATTTTTTACAAATTATTATATAATTTATTTTGTGGTGATTACGATTACTAGAAATTTCTTCACACCTCCCTTTTGGCAACAACAAAATAAGCAGTTTATTAATTTATTTGAGTCACATTATTTCTCTATTTTTTAAAATATTTTTTCATAATAAACAAAAGGAGAATTTTATTATACATATCTCATATTATATACCTTCTTAGTTACGTTATTTTCTTCTTTAATTATGACTAATTTTTTTTTAAGTTATGACATTATTTGAGATATTTAATTATGACATTTTTGTGGTTGGTTATGATTTTTTTTTTTTAGTTATGACTCATAAAATATTATGTCATTTTTTCTATAGTTATAAGGTGCATATGGTATATATTATTTGAAAAGGTATACCATAATCTTTTCCTATAAAAAAAAAAAATCAAAAAAAAATCATATTTGAAGCGTATACATGGAGAAGAATTGGGAGTACACAGTTGGAATTAGGCCCCTCACGTGGAATCCATTTTTTGGCGTATAAATACAGAAGAAAAATTAAAATGTTATAAAAATATTAATAAACACGGTTCAAATATCACATATAATGATAAGATTTGAAAATTAAAGATCTTTAAGTTAAGGGGTTGTTTGGGGTGTCTTAAATAAGTACATTTTTTGTTTTTTTAGACTAAAAAATTGAAGAAGAAAATATGGATGTTTGGGTTAATTTTTTGACTTTTTATGGAAAACTGTGTAATAAAAAATTATAAAAATTGATTTGTAGGGAAAAATTAAGATCGGGAGTTGTGCAGTCGTAATTGTTGACTTTTGATAAATAGTGTTAATTTTTTAATTTTTTGAGTAATTTTTTGACTTTTTTATAATATGTCAAACTTGACCTAAATGTGTTATTGTATTTGATTTGGATGAAAATTTTATCAAAATAAATAAATAAAAGAGAGAAAAAATAATTTAAGAGAGAAGGAAGTTGGAAGACCGTGGGGATGGGATGGGACGAAGACCAACAGAGAGAGCGTGCCTTTCATAAAGTGCCAGCTGGCCTTTTTGACTGTCCCTTCTTTCTTTCTTTTTTTAATTTTTGTTTTAAATTTTTTTTTATTGCCATTTATTGGGTGGGTGTGCATTGGTTTTGAAGATTGGGTGTGGCATTTGCCTTTGAGCTTTGACTCTTTTTTCACCCGGTTGGAGTATGGACAATTACTTGGAAAGCAGGTTATAATTCACTTTTTAGATTATAATTTAGGAATTATTTAGAATGATCTAAATAAATGTATTTTTTATCTTTTTATGAAAAGATATGTAGAAAAGTAGAGAGGTGATGTGATGGAGAAAAGATAAAAATATGGATTATTTGAAGTATGCCAAACTTGGCCTTACTTTTCTTCTCACAAAAAAATTATTTATGAGTAGTTTTTAATTAAAAAATTGATTATAATTATTTTCTCAAAATAGCCCTAAATCTTATAGTGTGGGTGTTTGGGAAGTGAATTTTTATGTAGGTTTTTTTAGTTGTAAAATATTATTTGAGAATTTTTTTTTTTGTGTTTTGAAATATAGTTAGATTTTTTTGTGATTGGATGCGATGTTTGTGAGAAAAAAAAATGAACTGATTATGGAATTAAATGTGATATTTTGTTTGGATTTATTTTTTTTTAATTTACAAAACTTTGTCTTTTAGTAAAAAAAATATATAAAAAAAGGGTTAATTACACTAATAGTCCCTATAGTTTGGGACTTGTGTCACTTTGGTCCCTGACTTTTCAATTGTGACACATTTGACCCTGAATTTTGAATCTTGTTCCAAATAAGGACAATTGAAAATATTATTAGATTTTTCAAGGGTAAAATCGTCAATTTGATAAAATATAAACTAATTTGACAAAAATAAATGTCCAAAAAATATTTTTAATTTTTTTAAAATTATTTTTATCCACCAATGATAAATTATGTAAAATTAATAAAAATTACATGATTAATTTTTTTAAAATTAATTTTACATGATCATCATTCAAACACATAATGAAAATTAATTTAGTAAAAAAAATAAATAAATGTCTAAAAGATTTATCAATTTTACATAATTTTATTTTTAGTAGGTAGAAATAATTTTTAAAAATTAAAAAATATTTGTTTGACATTTATTTTTGTCAAATTAGTTTATATTTTATCAAATTGACAATTTTACCCTTGAAAAATCTAATTATATATTCAATTGTCCTTATTTGGAACAAGATTCAAAATTCAGGGTCAAATATGTCACAATTGAAAAGTCAGGGACCAAAGTGACACAAGTCCCAAATTATAGGGACTATTTATGTAATTTGCCCATAAAAAAAACCCAAAAAAAAATCTTACCAAACACCGCTAGTATGTGATTTGGAGACACTACAAGGGAAAATGTTCCCCCGTATAATTCGTATGTAAATTATTTAAGTTTTTATAAATTTATATAAATGATTTTATAAAAATACGTAAAGTGAATATAAATTCGTATATATTTGTAGAAATTTATATGGTTATGTAAATTTATGTTTAACATTCGCATTTTTGTAAGATCACGATATACATTGAATAATTTTGTGTAGAGTTATACACAATATGTTAGATAATGTCGCAATGGGACCACATAATTAAATGTAGTGTTATCATTTATAAGAGGCCTACAATTTAAGTGATTCAATTTAGTTAATAGGCTTAAGGGTATATGTGTTATGGACCTAATGTGTAGATACTAGTTGTATAATTTCTATTTCTATGAGGGGCAGAAATAGAAATTAAAACATATTGGTTAAAGTTGGTTTTCATTCCTTTTGAACTTCCACAACCTTTCAGTTTTGAAAACCAATAAATAGAAATTAAAACCAATAATGGTTAAAGTTAGTTTTCATTCCTTTTGAACTTCCACAACCTTTCAGTTTTGAAAACCAATTATAACCTTTAAAAGGTTATGGTCTCTATTCCTTCCCAAGTGGAAAAAAAGAACACTGCCATTTTTCTAAATCTTCTCAAGGAGAAACATAAGGCACCAAAGGGGAAAGGATTATAAGGCAATAACATAATCAATAACAAAGAGTTTATTGATAATCACGCTTCCGTTTAACCGTTTATCAATGGATTTAGGTATGTCATTTTGTCTTGATTTCTTGATAATACACATGGTAAATGATCCGAAGTGTAAGGTTTATGTTCTGAAATTTATGTTTACAATTGGTATCAGAGCCAGCATATCATGTGTCTTATCAGAATTGATATGCTTTATTCATTCTATTTAGTTTCCTGGAATCAGATTCTGAATTTTCTTATGGATGTAAATTCTGTTTTTTTTTCCTGTTTTGTTCTGTGAAATGGCAATCTGTTTTCTGGAATTGTAAAATGATTCGATGGGCAGTTTTTTTTTTTTTTTTCTCAAATGGATGAACATCATGTATTTATATATATATATATATATATAGATATATCTTGCGATTTGGTTTAATTTTGAACATCATAAAAACAAAAACTATTTATTTTTTGGACCCGTCAATTCTATTTATATATGTATGTATATAATTGGGATTGCTGCAGATTATATAACATATACGGGGTCACAAATTTGGAAATCTTTAAATTTAATGTAATTTCATACAACGTCTACAGAAATTTTATTTTCTAACATTCTCAATATAAGTCAATTCAAACAAAATGTCACAAAAGTGATCTCTCTTGTCTAGATTGTTTTATATGGAATGTTTTGATGTTCATGTCTGTGTATCTCATGCGGGTATTTATCGGTCCAAAGACATGATTAAGACTTGGCAGAATTACACACACATTTTGTGGTGATAAACATGTGCCAATTGTCAAGAAAACCTAATGTGAATAATAAATCCATCAAAAGATAGATTTGTTATTTGACATAACTTATTGTCAATGTTTGATCATTACAACAAGAATACCACTTACAGTTAATATCACTACCCAAAGGCTTGGTATTAATGTTGTGCTAGGTATCTTGAGATGTTGTCATTAAATTAATTTATATAGAGATTTCTATCTAAGAATTTTGAAATGAAAGATCTTGGTGATGCTTCCTTTGTATTAGGAATCGAAATACACCGAGATCGTTCTCGGGGTATTCTGGGATTATCACAAAGGAGCTATATCGAAAAAGTACTCAATAGATTTGGCATGCAAAATTGTAAATCATGTGAAACCCCGGTTGCTAAGGGAGACAAGTTTAGTCTCAGCCAATGCCCGAAGAACAGTCTTGAAATTCAAGAAATGCAGAAGATTCCTTATGCCTCGGCTGTAGGGAGTCTAATGTATGCTCAAGTATGTACGCGTCCGGATATTGCGTTTATAGTTGGCATGTTAAGCAGATATTTAAGTAATCCTGGCATGGATCATTGGAAAGCAGTCAAGCGTGTTATGCGATATTTACAGAGAACAAAGGAATATATGCTCACATATAGGAGATCGGATAAGTTAGAGGTCATTGGATATTCCGACTCCGATTTTGCTGGATGCCAAGACAGTAGGAAATCCACATCAGGCTATATTTATCTGTTAGCTGGCGGAGCAATTTCTTGGAGGTCTGCCAAGCAGACGCTCATAGCTTCATCCACCATGGCCGCAGAATTTGTAGCATGTTATGAGGCATCAAACCAAGGGATATGGCTGCGGAATTTTGTCACTGGCTTGCGTATTTTGGAAGGCACTGAAAGACCACTTAAGTTATATTGTGACAATAAGTCTGCAGTTTTATATTCCAATAACAACAGGAGCTCGACAAAATCAAAGCATATTGATATCAAGTTCCTAGTTGTAAAAGAAAGAGTGCAGAGTTGACAGATTTCCATAGAGCACATTGGAACAAACTCCATGATAGCGGATCTACTTACGAAGGGACTACCACCCAAGGTCTTTCATGAGCACACTGCTCAGATGGGTATTGTTCTATTTGAGAACATTCTGGTTTAGTGGGAGTTTGTATTTATATTACTGCTTTGTGTTAGCCTTGAGTTTTATCTATGTAATTAGATTAATTTCTGCAGAAATGAAATATTCAGTTTATTACGCTCTGTTACGTATTGTGAAGTATTGATCTCAATAAAGTTAAGTAGGACCAGTTGGAAATAGGCATGTATGGATCACATCACATGTAATTTCCATGCTACGCATCCATGATTGATTTATGTCATTTAGCTGTATTAGTATACGTGACCATTGGTGGGTCGAGTTACGATTGATGTAACGAAGACCGCTTTGATCCTATATTAATATAGTTAATGGTTGGATACCCTCAAGTTATGATAACAAATTTCTGAGCTCACTAAAGTTAAGCACATTTTTCAGGATACATATGTGGTCCAGTGGGAGATTGTTAGATAATGTCTCAATGTGACCACATAATTAAATGTGGTGTTATAATTTATAAGAGGCCTACAATTTAAGTGATTCAATTTAGTTAATAGGCTTAAGGGTATATGTGTTATGGACCTAATGTGTAGATACTAGTTGTATAATTTCTATTTCTATGAAAGTTTGATGGGTCGTTGAACACACCAAAATTAAATACTAAACTATACCAAATTCAATCAGAATAATGGCAAGTCCAGATATCGATCCACAGGGACTTTTGTGAAATTAAACTAATTTAATTATTAAATTCCTAAATTAATTTTGATAAAAAGATTGAATGATTATAACCTAATTTAATAATAAATAAATTAAACTAAGAAATTGAATTATCAAGAATAATTGAAATCTAGGTTTACTAAATTGGGGAAAAATCCTAGGGTAGAGAATTCACCACTAACCACATAATTAGGGTTTCTAATTGAAATCAATTATGCTATGGTTTGAACGGATTAATGTTTCGCAACTACAAGTTCGAAGCATTTAACAAGAAGATTATCACATTCAATGTACGAGCACGATCCATCTCAAGTAATACGAATCGTTCACTCTAAACTAGGGTAGTGATACGACTCGTTCCTCGTAGCATGGTTCGTCCCATACTTTGAATGTGAAGGAAAAGAAAACAATTGTATGGATAACATTTAACAATCACAGAAAGTTAAATATTCAAAAGAATAATGAAAATTATATATAAAGAATTTCTAAAACACCATACAATGGTTCAAACCTTTACATAATATAAAATCAAGAAGAAAAAACCTATTACATGGCTAGGGTTTCTTCAAAACCCTAGAAAAGGAAGATTAGCCACTCATGGAGGAGTGGAAGGAGGTAGAATGAGAAGAAGCTACCATGGAAGACATATTGAAACTTTTGCTTTCCTTCTCCTTTCCAAACCCTAGCCCCCCTCTTTAGGTCAAACAAAATCAGAACCCTAGAAAAGCCTCTCTCTTTTCTTTTTATACTTCTACTTATTTCCAAACAAGTTTAAAACATCAGTTTGACTTTTCCAGAAAAAGTCAACTCTGTCCAAATTTGGTCTTTTTGCCCATTTTATGCTCCGACGATGTACAACCTGATTGACATTTAACACACATAAATTATACGGTTTGACCAGCAAGTGAAGTTAAGAGATTCTAATTAACGGCCTCAATGATGTACATTTCGGCCTTAATCAGGGGCAGAAATAGAAATTAAAATATATTGCTTAAAGTTGGTTTTCATTCCTTTTGAACTTCCACAACCTTTCAGTTTTGAAAACCAATAAATAGAAATTAAAACCAATAATGGTTAAAGTTGGTTTTCATTCCTTTTGAACTTCCACAATCTTTCAGTTTTGAAAACCAATTATAACCTTTAAAAGGTTATGGTCCCTATTCCTTCCCAAGTGGAAAAAAAGAACACTGCCATTTTTCTAAATCCTCTCAAGGAGAAACATAAGGCACCAAAGGGGAAAGGATTAGAAGGCAATAACATAATCAATAACAAAGAGTTTATTGATAATCACGCTTCCGTTTAACCGTCCATCAATGGATTCAGGTATGTCATTTTGTCTTGATTTCTTGATAATACACATGGTAAATGATCCGAAGTGTAAAGTTTATGTTCTGAAATTTATGTTTACACAATATGCATTGTATATCGGAGAATTTTTTCACTATAAATAATTAATTCTATTTGCTTATTTGTTTTAATTTGTCAAATCTTTAAAAAAAAAATTAAAAATTCATTAAGTGAATTTCAAACCACTATAATGGCGATATCATATCACATGCACGTATAGTATCACCAATCAATAATAATCTAATATAGGTTGAGTGAATCTTGCTTTTTAAAATCACTCGGCATTTTCATAACTAACCTTACTTTTTAAATCTATGCATATACATACGGAAACGTTTAGGTGTGCAACCTCTCAAGTGTTACACACTATATGCAACTTGTGTAATTTTTTACAAATATATATAAATTTTTTTTATAAAATCGTGTAACTTAAATACAAATTCATGTAAGTAAATTTATAAAAATTTGAAAAAACATAATTTAACATAAATTCTCACAAACATATATAACTCACCTTATAAAATCGTACAATTTAATATAAATTCGTATAAGTTAACTCATAAAATGTGCCGTAAGTTCTTACAAAAACGTGTAATTTAAATTACAAAAATACATAAATAAATGACATATTGTATGCCTTGCATACTCTAATGATTTTTCTATACATCATGGGTAAATAATAAGATTTTTTTGGTTAGTGATATCACATACAAACTTTATATATAGGTTTCATTTGGAAAGTTGAGTTATTTATTGATATTTTGATTATTTTAGTCTTAATTAAAAAGTTTTTGAATTGATTTTTTTATTTTTGTGAGAAAAAATAAAATAATTATAATTTAAATATAATATTTTATTTTATTAATTTTTAACTTGTTTTATGTTTTTATAATTAATTTAACTAAAAAAATAAAAAAAGTTTACATCCGGGCACCGTTTGGGAAGAAGAATATGGGATTTTTTTAGTTATTTTAGCCATAAAAGACAAAATTGACTATTTTACCCATAAAAAATAAAATATCACATCTAACCCATAATCATTACACTCTTCTCTCACAGAAAAAGTCAAAAAACTAAAAAATCTTTCTCAAACTAAACTTTTTAACCCAAATTAAAATAGTTAAAAAATTAAAAAATCAAAAAACCAACCCACTTCTCGAACCAACCCTTAATAAGGTTGTATTTTCTCGGATGGAGTACTCCTCATGCAAATGCTCTGCCCGAAAACCACACGTGGCGGTGGGAATCGTGCGGTCTTCTGACCGACCTCAGTCTACCCCTGCGATTAATTTGATAGTGATTTGTTAGAAGTAGGGATTTGACTAAGCTTTATCATGTTGTTTGGAGGAGTTGGTAAAAAATTAATTTTTTAATTTTTTTATAATTTTTAAAATTTTTTAATGTAAAAAAATAAAAAAATGATGTAATTTAAAAAAATTAAAAAGTCAAAAAGTTAACTTTTTTTATGTTTGTCAAATGCCCCAGAGTTAAGAGGTGGGGAGAAATTAGGCTAAGTTTGGCATCTTTTAAAAAAATCAAAAAATCAAAAAGTTACTATTCTATTTAAGTTACATCATCTTTTTTAAGTCACATTACTTTAAACCCAACTTATATTTTATAAAAAGTTAAAAAATACACTTATAACATCCCAAACAACTCTTTAGTGGTTTGTCCTCACTGTTAGAGATGTACCAACAGCATTATGATTATTGAAAGAAATACTTATTTATAATTTTGGAGTGATTTGAGAAATTGATTAAAAATTAATTCTTTAGTTTTTTTTGATTTTTTTTTCGATTTTTATATATATATAAAATATAAAAGATAATGTAATTTAAAATAAATTAAATTTTTTTTTTTTTTTTGTTTTTTGTTTTTGGGCTGCTTCCCAAATGACCCTTTATATTGTGTGGTTAAAAAATAAGAATTAAGTATAATATAAAAGAGTGGGTGGGTGGCATGCCGGTTTGTTTGACCAAGGAAGACCCCATGATCATTGACCATGACTTTAGGTACAGAAATGAGTATAGAATGAATGCTAATTTCATTGATGTATTGATTTAATCAATAGAAAATAATTTAAATTACAATCAAAAAAATATTATTTATTAATTTAATAGAATAGTTATTCTACCAAAAAGTTAAAAGAATAATCATAATATTCTAATTTAAAATAATTTCAATGAGTTAAACACTACTTAAAAAGTAGAGACGCATGTATTACTGGCTTTGTTGGCAAATCTAATCCTATATAGCCTATGTTTGGAAAGAAGGTTTTGTGGCTTTTTTTTTTTTTTTTTTGGTTAAAATAGTCACAAAAAATAAAATAGATTTTTTAGTTTAATAAGACAAAATATCACATCTAACCTACAATTATTACATTTTTTCTGTTACAAAAAAATCAAAAAAGTCAAAAGCACGGCTTTTTAGCCCCAGATTAAAATAATCAAAAAAGTCAAAAAGCCAAAAAGCAAACTCACTTTTCAAACGAAGCCATAATAGCACAAGATTTACTAATTTAGCGGTTGTTTGGGGTATCCTAAATAAGTATAATTTTTGTCTTTTTAGACTAAAAAATTGAGAAAAAAAATATGGATGTTTGGATTAACTTTTTGACTTTTTATGAAAAAATGTGTATTAAAAAATTGTATGATTGGGAGCTGTGCAGCCATAATTTTTGACTTTTGGTGAATAGTGATAACTTTTTAACTTTTTGATTTTTTTTCAACTTGCCAAACTTGACAAGTCTTATCTAGTTCAAGTTTTTTAAAAAAAAACTTGACATAAAATACAAAATATATTTATTGCATCTTAAAATACAAAATAATGTTAATAATTAATAAGTTAGATCTTTTTTCACAAGCTCAAGATTTTTTTTTAATCTATAGCTTTCGTTTGACAAAATGGTTGTGATTAATTTAGGCCACTAAAAGATAAAATAAACTAAAAAGTTAATAAAACAAAATGTCATATTCAAACCATAATAATTTTACATTTTCTTTTAGAAAATTACAAAAATTCATTCCAAACGAAACTTTATTTACCCAAGCTAAAATAGTCAAAGCCAAGCTAAGAGGTTCTTTGGAGTGCACTTATTTATCTTTTTATCTTTTTTGGATTATATTTCATCTTTATTTTTTTTACATCTTTTCGTAAAAAGTCAAAAAGTATACTTATTTAGATCATTTCAAATAACTCCTAAAAAAATTCTTACCAACTGAAGCCTTAGATGGGGTGAGGCTTAAGGATGGTGTTAGATTAACACTTATGAAACCTATTCACAAAAAAGAAAAGAAAAGAAATTAAAATTTAATGTTTTTAAGAAAAAAAAATATTTCGAGGAAAAGTTGCTTTTGTTCCCGAGCAGCTTAAAATCGTGGAGCAATAACATTCTAATTCCCTCAGTTAATTAGGAAATTTAGCTTGGTTGTTCTTGCAAATTATGACCTAAAAAATTCCGGCTCTGTTTGATAGAACTTTTGAAATTTAATTCTACCATTTAGTTTGAGTGTGTTATTTGGTTACAGCTTTAGAAAATTAATTCCACATTCACTTTTCAAAACATCTACTTTTCAATATTATATGTCACATTACTCAATTCAAACTCTTTTTAAAACTCATAACCAAACAAATTTTTCACACTCAAATTATAATTTCAAAACTCACAAACTCAAAATATAATTCTATTTTCAAATCATAATTCTAAAATTCTAGCAAACGTAAAATTTTTCTACGAGTTTTTTAATCTGGAAAAGGTGGGGAAAAAGGGCCGAGAATAACAATTTATTGGCGAGAAAAAAAAAAGGTGGAATTACCTTAAATTTTTTTAAGTGGTCGGATGATATAAGATGCCCCAAATTTCAAACCAACCAATACGGTCCAATAATGCAATCAACATCAAATAAATGTTGACAATATGATATGATAATGGCAATATGACAAGTCTTTGAGGCCATGTTTGTTTACTGGCGTGAGGGACGGATTGGATTAGTACGATTGTGAGTCTCACTTACAATTTGTTTGGTGATAATTTGGAAAGAGAGTAATAGTGTGATGGATTTAATAATCTTCCTTAGTAAAGGGATTAGTTTGGTTAGATTTTGAATGGAATGAAGAAAATAGTAAACATGAATGAGTCTATTTTATATAAAAAAAAATTATTTTTTAAATTTTATTTTTTTTATCAAGTGTACTTGTTTGTTTTAATATATTTTTTAATATAGAAATAATTATTTTATTTATTTTATATAAAAATAATTTAACAATCTCATCAATAACTATTTTTCATCCGGTTATCAAAACAAATATATTTTTACGTAATCTCCTCACTAGTAATTCTCATATTAACAATCTCTTTATTAATTATCCTTTCACTAATAAATTCATTAAATTTAATCCGCCAAAATAACGTGACCTGAAAGCGATCCACCCTAATATATTGATGCATATGAAATGAACATTTTCTTGGCATTTTCTCATACTGCCTTTCCCAACTCTTGCTTCTCCTCCACATGCATTTTTTCTCTGCCCTGTCACACTACCTATATTAAAGAAAATTGGCTAGAAATTAAATTGAATGGCTAATTACTATAGAGATGTCAAAAACAAGGGGGGGACTAATTAAATATACTGATGATGACAAAGAATTAATGACAAATTCCTTGCCCACCTAACTCGTTGATTTAGCCTTTGGTTGAGAGTGTGTTGATTTTTTAACTTTTTAATTTTTTTAATTATGGTTAAAAAGTTTCGTTTCAGATGAATTTTTTGATTTTTTAAATTTTTATAAAAAAAAAATAAAATGATTATGATTTAAATATGACATTTTATCTTATTAATTTTTTAATATATTTTATTTTTTTGGAACTAAAATAGCCAAAAATTCTTATGGCAAACATTGTTAGAAATGGTTTTAGAAATTAGATTTTTCCTCAACTTTGGTCTATTTTTTAGGTGGGACCCATGCGTCAAATTTGACAGGTTTAAGTGGTAACGCATTCTATGCTACATTGTGATTCACGTGGTGTATTTGGTTGTTCAAAACCATTATCGGGTGAATGGGAAATTGAAACCAAAGAGAGCTCCATGGAAATGGTGTTTTTGGTGAAATTTCCTAAAGGTTTGAATAAAGGCTTGTCCCACATTGATTTGGTAAGAAACTTTGAGTGGGTTTATAAGGCTTGGGGTTGGAACTTGGGGTAGGCCCCAAGGGGCACCCAAGTTTTGTAGAGAGGAGGTTATGGGCAAAGTCGAGTAGACCTATTGGACCCAAAACAAACACTCGTACGTTGCTGTCCGATTGGGCTAGACTTGGGCGTGTGGTGTGTGGTTGGGCTTGTCCAGCCCAATACCTATTTTTTTGGACCAAAAAACATTTGAATTTTATTTTCTAAAATTAAATTCTAATTTTATGTATCTGTTTATTTAAACCGAACATGTACCATACCTGTTCATTCAAATCTATACAGCCACAAAATCATCTATAAATAAGACATGCTCTCATTTGGATTTTTCATTCACAATTTTCATTCTTCTCATTTGCAATAAATCTCTGTATTTTGCTGCATTAAATTTCTGTGAGAAAGAATGTAAACACTTAGGCCAAGTTTGGGAAGTGTAAAAAAAACCAAAAAATCAAAAAGTTACTCGAAAAGTTAAAAAGTTATCACTATTCACCAAAAGTCAAAAATTACGGCTGCACAACTCTCAATCCTAATTTTCCCCTACACACTAATTTATACAATTTTTTAATATACATTTTTTCATAAAAAGTCAAAAAATTAACCTAAACATCCATATTTTTTCCCTTAACTTTTTAGTCCAAAAAGACAAAAAGTGCACTTATTTAGGACACCCCAAACAACCCCTTAGTGTGTTCGTTGTGCAAACAATTTGTAGTGCTGCTATTGTTTGCTGTTGATCATTTTATCCTGAGAGATAGACGTCCACATTCTGAAAGCATCGTGGAGAGGAAAGCACTGGACTTGATTAGAAATTTTGTTCAAGAAATTAATTTCATAAGTAATTAATTTATTTTCTGTTTTATTATTTTTCTGTTTCAAATTTTCATTTTGTTTTTGTAACAAAATAAAAATCTATTTTATCTATTTTATTTTATTTTATGATTTGATTTTTGTAATCAAACAAACTCTCTCATTTCCTTTATTTCTTCTGTATTCCGTTTGTTGTTAAGTACACAAATAGAATTTATTTTTCCAAATACAGTGAAGATTGTCCAATAATCTCAAGACAAAATATTTTTTTGGTGTCGTCATTGCATTTAATTTTCTGTGTTTTCACAAAATGATATTCTGGTTGGAAAATACAAATAGTAGTAACATACTGTTTGACAAATAGTAGTAATATACTGTTTTTTTTTTTTTGACAACTAGTAGTAATATACTGGTGTCATTAACAATTGTAGAATATTAATTTGTGTTACAGAAAATTATTATGATATTTTATTTTTCTAGTTTTAGTAACAAGGAAAATAAAATTATTTTGTGTTATAATTTATTTTCTGGTTTGAGTTACTAAAAAATTAATTTGTGTTTTGGTTTTTTTTTCTAATTTTTGTAATCAGATATTATGGCTGCTGAAAGTAATGCTCCAAATCCGATAGTTACAACGACTCTGGTCCCTATCCAGAACCATGTTCAAGTACCAATAAATTATGGAGAAAAAGGGGAAAAATTTAATGACACTGAGTTTAAAAGATGGCAGCAGAAAATGTTATTCTATCTTACAACTCTAAATTTGACCCGGTTTCTCCGTGAAAAGGCTCTAATACTTAGAGAAGATGAAAGTGATCAGCAAGTTGTTACCGCTGTAGATGCTTGGAAACATTTTGATTTCCTGTGCAGAACATCCTCAATGGCCTTGACAACATGCTGTATAATGTTTACAGCCCTCTAAAAACAGCAAAAGAATTGTGGGATTCTTTGGAGAAAAAATACAAGACAGAGGATGCCGACACAAAGAAATTTGTTGTCGGTAAATTTTTGGATTTCGTTATGGTAGACTCCCAAACAGTAATTTCTCAAGTTCAAAATTTTCAATTAATTTCGCATGATATTCATTCTAAAGGTATGTCTCTTAGCGAGTCTTTCCAAGTCGTTGTTTTAGTGGAAAAGTTACCACCGACTTGGAAGATTTAAAAAATTATTTAAAACATAAACGCAAGAAGATGACTATGGATGAATTGATTGTAAGATTGAAAATTGAGGAAACTAACCAAAAAGCTGAAAAGATGAATGGTAAAAATCCCAATGAGTCTAAGGCTAATGTGGTTGAACAAGTGCACAAACCACATAACAAAAAGAGAAAGTTTATTGGAAATTGTCCTAAACAAGGCGACAACAATGGCAATAAAAAATTCAAAGGTAAATGCTATATTTGTGGCAAGACCGGACATCGAGCTTCTGATTGCCGCCGCCCTGAGAAGGATCGCGGAAGTACAAGAAAGAAAACCACCAATCAAGCCAATGTGACAGAATTAGATTACATCTCTGACGGGGTAAATGACATCAACCTCTCTGCTGTGGTGTCTGAGGCTAATTTGGTTGGAAATCTCAAGGAATGGTGGGTTGACACTGGGGCAACTCGTCACATTTGTGCGGACAAAAAAATGTTCACAACTTACAATGAGGCTGCAAATGGTAAACAACTTTTCATGGGAAATTCTTCTACTTCTACTGTGGCTGGACAAGGAAATGTGATCTTGAAGATGACATTAGGGAAAGAACTTACCCTCAATAACGTACTACATGTACCAGACATCTGGAAGAATTTAATTTCTAGTTCTTTGTTCAGTAAAAATGGTTTTAGACTTGTATTTGAGTCTGATAAATTTGTATTAACAAAGAGTGGTATGTATGTTGGTAAGGGATACATGAGTGATGGTCTCTTCAAGTTGAATGTAATGACGGTTGCACCAAAACTTGCTATCAAAGGGAGAATAACACATTTTTTGCGTATATTCTTGAGTCGAATTTATGGCATGGTAGATTAGGACATGTAAATTTTGATACTTTGAGTAGATTAATTGGTTTGGATTATATACCAAAATTTGAAATTGATCCTAATCATAAATATGAGATTTGTGTAGAAGCAAAACTAACTAAGGCTCCATTTAAATCGATTGAAAGAAAAATCGAACCTCTAGAATTAATTCATACTGATGTATGTGATCTTAAATTTGTTCAAACTAGATGAGGCAAAAAGTATTTCATAACATTTATCGATAATTGCACAAGATATTGTTATGTATACTTACTTAGAAGTAAAGATGAAACCTTAGAAATATTTAAATTCTACAAAACTGAAGTTGAAAATTAACTTAGAAAAACCATTAAAATGGTTAGAAGTGATAGGGGTGGTGAATATGATGTACCATTAAATGAATTTTGTGCACAACATGGCATTATTCACCAAACTACAGCACCATATTCTTCACGGCAAAACGAAATTGCTGAAAGGAAGAATAAAACTCTTAAAGAAATTATGAATGCCATGTTACTAAGTTCGGGCTTACTGCAGAACTTATGGGGGAAAGTAATATTGTCTGCTAATTATGTTCTTAACAGAATACCCCACAAGAAATCTAACAGCACTCCTTATGAATTGTGGAAAGGTCGACCACCTTCCTACAAATACTTAAAAGTGTAGAGGTGTTTGGCAAAGGTAGAAGTTCCTATTCCTAAAAAGACTAAGATAGGACCAAAAATAGTGGATTATGTGTTTATTGGTTATGTTCAGAATAGTAGTGCATATCGGTTTCTGACTTATAAATCAGAAATACTTGATATAAATGTGAACTCTATTATAGAGTCAAGGAATGCTTTGTTTTTTGAACATGTCTTTCCTTACAAGAAAGGACATGAATTAAGTTCACAGAAAAGAAATTATGATTGTACACAAAGTCAAGAGACTAATGACAATCAAACACAAGAGACTAGTAATGGTCTCAACCAACAGAATTTAACTGATGATGAACCAAGACAAAGTAAGAGAGCAAGAACATCAAAATCCTTTGGTCCAGATTTTCTGACATACCTGCTAGAAAATGAACCTCAAAACTTTAAGGAAGTAATGACAGGTCCTGAAGCACCTTTGTGGAAAGAGGTTGTTAATAATGAAATTGAATCCATTATGCAAAATCGTACTTGGGAAATGATGGATCTTCTACCTTGTTCTAAACCTCTTGATATAAATTGATATTCAAGAGAAAAATGAAAACAGATGGTACTAAACAGCCCCAAAACATGGTGATATGGGACCCATGCATGGGATGAACCCCGAAACACAAAACTACGCATGTGCATTGGCCTATAGCTATACAAAACATGCATTATTTGATCATGAAGCATGAAGACAGAGTCAAGGAAGTCCCAAAACATGAACATTTCTAGTTCAGAGTGTGGCCAAAAAGTGCTAGCAAGATGGCCTAAATTAGCATGCAATTTTGGCGGGCAAACATAGTTTACATGGAAAGTGTATGAAGCGAGTAAGAACTCATCAAACCAACAAAAATCAGTGAATAAAACATGCCAAAATATGCCCAAATAACCATGGAAATGCAGCCAACATATACACAAATGAGGGGTTCCTTTAGAGGGCATACAAAGGGATTCTTAAGCATATACAAGATAGACATGTGGCAGCTCCAAACCAACTTTGAAAATCAAATATGATAGTCTCAAAACTCACCAAATTGGCCCCAAAATCAGTCCACAAAGTATGCAAGATAGGGCCTCTTTGGAAGGCCAAAATGGTCACCAAACAAGTCATGGTGAGAGGGGGGTCACCCCCATCTAATTTGGAGGCTCAAAACAGTAGCCAAGCCACTGAAAATCCACTGGATTTCAGTGGCTAGAAGGCCAAACAAAGCATGCAACAAGGGCTAGGATGTAAGGCTCAAAATGGGAGGCAACCAAGCATAAAAGATAGCATATGACCTCAAACAAAAATGGAACCTTAATAAAACATGAAGATGATGTCAAAAAAAGCCTCTTTTCAGTTTATTAAAAGTCTCAAAAATGAATACAAATAGGGCTAATCTATCATGCAAAAATGGCCCTAAAAGAGAGAATAGAGACAAGGGGCAGCAGCCGGCCCCAAATGGCAAAGATCCCTTCAACAAAGTTGAAGAGGAGCTCAAAACAAGGCACTTCACAGTTTATAGAAAGCCACGAAAATGAACACAAGTAAAGCTAAACTATTATGCAAGAAAAAGGCCTAAAAGAGGGATAAAGAGACAAGTGGTAGCTACTGGCCTCAAACAGAGAAGAGCCCTTCAACAAAGTTGAAGAGGGGCTCAAAAAAAGGTGATTCACAGTTTATGAACAAGCCCAAAACAGCTCACAATAAGCCTAAAATACTATGCAAAAATAGGCCTAAAAGAGAGTTTAAACACAAAGGGTAAGAAGGAAGCCTCAAACTGGGAAAGGCCCTTAATCAAACATGAAAAGGAGGTCAAAATATGACTATTTACAGTTTGGGTCGGAGCCCAAAAATGCAAGCAACAAAGACTAAGAAAGCATGCAAAAATAAGCTTAAAAGAGGGATAAGGAGGCTCACCCTTGTAGAACCAAGCTTCAACAACTTTTGGACCAGGTTTGGGAGCTCTTGACCTCTGGAAGATAGCCTCAAGTTGTTGGAATGGATGTTGGGGGTATGGTGCTATGAGTTTTAGTGTAAAATGGTGTAGGGCTTGAGGGGTTTTGATGCTTGGAATAGAGAGGGAGAGAGATTGAATGCAAGAGCCTTAGAACAATTTTTTGTAACCCCCAAAACACAGCTGGGGGTGCTGGTTATATAGGCAAAGGTGTGGAAAAAAAGGGGGAAATGAAATTCAAATTTCCCCTCCAAAAGTCCCCCCATCGGATACAGAATCTGGGGGGAAAAGGAGGGTGTATCTGTAAGTAACCAGGTGTGAGGATTCTGGTCGGCCAGGTTCAGAGAGTTCAAGTGGCCGGCCGGCCACCTCCCCTGGCCGACCGGCCAAGGTCAAAAGGGTCAATGAGAATTAGTGGCCGGCCACCTCATATTGGTGGCCTCCCATGTGTGCACAACACAGCTATGTGGAGAAAACCCTGAAAATGTGAACCAGGAGAGAGAAAAATCAACTTTTTAGAGGGGTTCAAAAGGGTCATGGAGAGTTAATGGCCGGCCATGCCATATTGGTGGCCTCCCAGGTGTGTACAACACAAATATGTGGTTGAGGGTTCAAGAAAGTAGCCCGGGGGTAGTCAACATCAGCTTTCTAGCGAGGAAAATGTGCGACGGAGAGCGATGAAGGAATAAAGCTGGTCTTCAGAACAATTGCTGGCCTCCCACCCTTCTACAAGCTTCCTAATAATGAAAATAAGGTCCATGCCAAAAATGAACCCAAACCGATGCAAATCGAAGGTTCGGGGGCCAAAACGCACAGACTGGGGCCCCGAAAACTGACTGTTAAGCACCAGAGGTGGCGTTCGATCACGAAGTTGGTCTCTCGAGCCACAGTGTCCCTCAAAAGGGAGGAAATAAGATGTGTGCCAAAAACCGGAGCAAACGGAGGTGGTTAAGCGGTCCCGAACCGAGGCACACGGCCGACGGCTCCGAAAACCGGGAACCGGGCTCCAAACGGGAAAAATGTCCTACAACCACGAAACGTAGCCTACGGCCACTGAGAGATGATCTACGAGACCTCTCCCTCCCTTAGGGAAGAGAAAACAGAGAAAACAGAGCCTGGTTCGCAAACCGAGGCGAGGCACAAAAGAACCCGGAAGTCTAGAGGCAAGGCCTGCAGCCGTGACTCCGCAACCTCAGAACAAGCACGATATGCAACATCACCGAGCGCTCAGTTGGTGACGTCTGAGTCTTAAGGTTGGTCAAAAATGGGGTGTCTGCATGAGGTTATGAGCAAAATGAGCTAGAACCATTGGACCCAAAACAAACATGCGCCGCCGCCGTCCGACTGGGCTGGACTTGAGTGTGTGGTTGGGTTGGGCTTGTCCGGCCCAAAACCAATCTTTTTGGGCAAAAAATATTTAAATTTTATTTTCTAAAATTAAATTCTTATTTTTTGGAATTTGAATTTCAAAAATTAATTTCAAAATTGGCTTCGGTTTTATTTTCCCTACCCGGACAAATTCAAATATGTTCAATACAAGTTTTATCTGTTCAAAATGTGAACCAAACAGATTTGTATCTGTTTATTCAAACCGAATAGATACCATACATGTTCATTCAAATCTGTACAGCCACAAAATCAGCTATAAATAAGACATGCCCTCTGTAGACACCCCATTTTTGACCGTCCTCAAGACTTGGTTGTGCTTGTAGGTACACCCAACAACTAGTTCGATTACTCGCTGAGTACTCGACTGTCGCGGTGGAACGTCACCGATTCGAGCTTCCCTGACCTTGTATCTTTCTGCCCCTTTTTTGGACCTTGGCTAGGTCCTTTCTTAGTGGATCTTTTGGTGCACTGCCGGCCATCGCATGGCACTGCTGGCCATGTCTTTGTTCTTGTCGGCCTTTGGTGATGCCCTGTCGGCCAGTGGTGAGCCACTGTCGGCCATTGATGATGGCCGGCACCTCCCCTATCTTAGCTGGTTTTCCTCCAAATCTTTTGAGCCAGCTGGTTTTTTGTTTGCTCCCCTCCATACACGTGTATGGAGGGATGGAACCCTTGTAAAGCTTCTTGAAGAAGCTTTAGCTTTGCATTCCTTTATATAAGGAGAGAGCCTCTCTCCTTAAGAGGGGTTCAACTATTTTTGAAGAGAAAAGCTCTCTTTATCTCTATATTGCTTATATTTTGTGCTTAGAAGTTGGATTTCCTTGCACTTTTACACTACAACACATAGAGCTACACCACCACCATTGGACCAAGCTTCTTGGGAGGTCTTCTTGAGGTCTGAAAACTAGTTTCCACCCCTTGAAGTTGCTGATTTCGAAGAGGGTCTTCAAGGGTGAGTATTTTCCCCATTTTTGCACTTTTTTGTACCTCACTTTAGCCCCCCTTGCATATTGATTTGGGCTTTTCTTATAACTGAAAAAAGTCTTGTATTTAAGTGCTTTTGAAGTTTGTTTAAGGTTTTTTTTGCTGTTAGGGGTGTGTAACCCCCTTGCATGCTTTGTTTGGCTTTGTTTTAAGCCATTCCTTGAGGCCTCCGAGCTAGCCTTGGTTTGGTCTCCTTACCACTGAAATCCAATGGATTTTTAGTGGTAAATGTGTAGTTTTGAGGTCTTTAATTAGAGGGGGTGGCCCCCTCTCTTTTAGTTCCTTTTTGCTTGCATTTTTGGCCTTCCAAAGGACCATCCCTCTATGCATTTTTGAGGCTTGGTTCAGGCTTTTTTTTTTGTGACTTTTAGGACCTACCTTGGCCCTGTCCATGGCTGGTTTGGTCATATTTTGCATGCATCTAGTATGTGTAGTGTGACTGCATTCATAGCTCATCGAAGAAGCATGTGTGCTTAGCTTGTGTTGAGTCAATTTTTGTGGGTTTTTGGTGATGTTTTACCGTGCCATAAATCTGTTTTGGGTTGGTTTTGTCATTCCATGCTTGCATGATACACTTGTAGTGTAAATCCCCTAAACTAGCTTCATATGCTCCATGCTTTGCCATGTCATGTTAGCTTGTTTGGTTTACATTTCAGCATGTATTTGGTCATCATTTGGCATGTCATGACCCTATCCATAGTTGGTTTGATCATCCTTTGCATGCTCCATATAGGTGTAGAACAAATCTTGTTTATTAGCCCTTTGTGCATGATGTTTTGACCAATCATATTAGCATATTTTGGCTTCGCTCTAACATGATTTTATGCTTATTTTGGGCTGTCCTTGGACTATTTTAGGCTGCCATGGCCATATCACTCGCGCTTTGTATAGCTATAGTGTAAATGCTTAGAGTAGTCTTGGGTTTTGAGGCCCCTACCATGCCATACATGTGATGTTTGTATGCTTTGCCCTCATTCCATATGCTATTTCAGTCCATGAAATATTGTCATACACTTGCATTTGACATGCCTTGAATGCTTTATAGAGCTTGTGCTTTATGCCTCAAGAATTGACTTTTGTGCATGCCATTAAGCCTAAGCCTTCGGCTCATCATTTCAGTGCATTTTGGGTCTTATTATACCATGATATAACTCTGTTTTATGTTGTCCAAGTCATGCCATGATTGGTTCCAATAGGTGTAGTGCGTTGCCTCTTTAAAGCCTTGCATGCTCCATGTTTTTGGCTTTGTGTTCTAGCCTATGTTGGCTAGCTTTGAGCTTAGTTTTGGTCTTGTTTGGACCTACCCTAGGACTGTTTTAGGTCCCCTCGGCCCTTTGGGGCTTGCCTTGTATGGCCATGGCTTAAGTCCCTTTGCTCACTTCGAGCTTTGAGCATCGTAATATGCTACGCTTGCATTATTGATTTGATTTGGCATCACTTTACATGAGATTTTAGAGCTTGCCTCATTGTCATACATCCGTGTTTGTTGCTCCTTAAGTGTGCTTAAGAGTTGTCCTCTTTGTGCCTTAATACTTGAGCCACTTGGCATACATGTTTGCCTTGCCGTTTCATGTTTTTCATGCCATCAATTCATCACTTTTGGCCACTAATTTGGGTTTAGTTGAGAGCTGCCCACATTAGTTTAAGTCCATCCCTTTGCATGTTGTCGCATGCCTGTCTTGCATATTGTTGTATGCGTGCTGCATCCTTGTATGTTGTTGCATACTTGTCCACCTTTACATGCCTTGCATGTTTGCATGTTCATATTGCATTTTGTCATGTTGTCCAAGGTTGTTGCCTCACATCATGCTTATATGCTTGTTGCATGCTTGAGTTAGTTGCATGTTTGCACACTTAAGTCATATTGCATGTTTGTCATGCTTATGTATTGCATTGTTTGGATTAAGTGTTAATCCGAGCACGAGGAACGAGGGGCGTTTCATACTCCGAGTGATGGAACGTGTCTCAATTCTCGGTCGCCGAAGCTCTTGATGATTCATGATAGAGTTCTAGGCTTTCCTTGCTTTACTTGTGCATTCATTTTCATATTGATTTGCACAAGTTGGATCTTTGGCCATCATGCATCGGGATGCATGATTGATGGTCGTAGATCCGACTAGGCCTCTCCCTTGATGTTTTGAGGTGATTTGGGGTGGCATAGTGCATACATGCCCTTGGGAGACCCTCCCTTCTCTTTATTTTGTGCTTTGTTGCAGCTTGGTGTCACAGCACACCAGTGGCCGGCAGTGCACCACTAATGGCCGGCAGGCTCTCATCCTTGGCCGGCAGTGCCCTGTTGTTGGCCGGCAGTTCTCCTTTCATGGCCGGCAGGCCACTGGTGAATCCCCTAGCAGTGTTTTGGTAAGTTCCAGCAACAAGCACTGGAAGTCACCCTGCAAATAGAGCCTCTAAAGAGCAAACGGAAGGCGTATCGAGGCGAGGAACCGAAGCGAGCATGCATACCCTCTTCTTCTTCAAATAGAGCTGGAGCAATTCTCTTTTTTTTACTACTTACTTGTTAGTTAGTAGTTGTATAATAATTAGTTGTAGCTAGTTATTAATTCGGTTTTGTAATAATTAATTAGCTCGTGAGTTAGTTAATTAGGCGGCTTGTATTATTTATTCGGACCCTCCGAGCGAGGGTACAATTTTGTAATAAGTGTGCGTGTGTGTGATGTATGTCTGCCAACCCCACGTCTTTTTCCCTTTTATTTACCAACTTATGATGGTTAGTTTAGGACATGTTTCAATTAGCATACTTATGTTTGCATATTTGCATTCATTCATATGTATTGCATGCACCGGGCTCGGCGCATCATACTAACTGCATTGTATTTCAATTCCGAGTTGAATACGTGTTAGCTGTAGCATTATCATATGCCATCTTAGAATAGCCGAGCCTATGTTAGTTGTATTTTTGCATGTGTTGCATTAGGCATTTCTGTATAGTTAGGATCATGCATGGATTTCTAACATAGCTTTTGTTTTGGCTTGGAGTACTCGGTAAGTATTTACGCTTTAGCATCCTTGCATGTGTGTGAGTGACTGCCATGATAGTATGCTTACCATGAGGCTATGTGCTTATGTGATATAACTGCCTGAATGCCTGTGGGTGAAGGTTGGGTTATTTGGATTGGAACAATTCATTGACTGTGAGTTTTAAGCCCACTAGATAGTGGCAAATCACCATGTTTCTAAGCCCACCTGAGGGTGGCAAATCCACATTTTAGCCTACTTGCGAGTAGCAAACTGCTTTCAAAAACAAACATGAGATGTTTTGTTCCAATTCAGGCGATCCAGTCTATACTTATTGCTGTGTGCATCACATAGTAAATCTAGGCTAATAACCGGAATAAAAACCATAATGTTTTCAAAACTAGATATCATGGTTAGTAGAGGCCGATCTTTGATCGAGCGAGCGGGGGTGCTCACGAAGTGACCTTCTCCAATAGTACCCAAGTTCCCGAGCCGAGGCAACTTTGTTGATGACGGACACGTGGCCTTAAGCAACGAGTCAGGGTTTCCTAAATTCCCAAAAAAAAAAATATTTAGGTGGCGACTCTGTATCTGGCAAAGCAGTCCATGTTTGGCACTTCTTTCAACAAAATCTGTTTTCAAAAACAATTTGCCGGATTTGGACTCTTTGATGATTCATCGGTCTTGCATTGCACTCTGCGAGATTAGATACAGGACCGTGACATTGAGTCCTGAACTGTAGTGAGCACAAACGAACAAAACGGGATTTCCCTCCCGGGACGTTCGGGGACGTTTACAATTTCTGACGACTTTGCTGGGGACTTAGAGGACTTAACTCGAACTCATGATATCTGGTTTTGACTACACTTGTGTGTTTCTTTGCATTGCATTTGCATTGGTGCGCCTAGGACACCGTGTTTGCCGTATGCTATTCCTGAACGGTTTGCCGGAGGCTCGCTTCGAGAAGCGTGCCATAAGGCTGAATGGTTGCGGGCTCTGCCACGACGGGAACACAAACCCCGGTTTTCACCGGGGCACCCTTTTGACCATTCGACCTAGTGCATATTCGAATCCATAGTGACCATTCCAAGCTAGGACAGGTTGCTTACCCGTTTATAGGTTGTTTGAAGCCGCTGCGT
The DNA here is from genome assembly GCA_030407325.1 of Camellia japonica. Lineage (NCBI taxonomy): Eukaryota > Viridiplantae > Streptophyta > Magnoliopsida > Ericales > Theaceae > Camellia > Camellia japonica. The sequence goes on along the minus strand of JAPPVO010004437.1, from coordinate 1,157 downwards.
GCGTAGTGAAACCCTAGCTCCTGACAAAATAGGACAGGGAAACCTTACCCCAGCATAGGGGTGTTTTGGCTCTCACTTGTTTGTTATGTGCTTTTAGAGTGCGTCTCTATAAGAATGCATGTATCAGTCTACAAGTTTGGGTATCAGGCCTGCGGGCACCAGTTCAGCATTTTCGGAATCAGTTATCTGCGGGTATCGGATTCAGTTTTGGGGGCAGTGATTTGGGAATAATGATCAGTCTTTGAGAACAATGTATTTCAACTTATCAACTGTGTGTTGTGATGTCCAACTGTATGGTGTGTGTTTATTTTAAGCCGTTATGCTGTCCGTTTGTCTGCTCGTTTATTTCCTTATTATTGCTTTATTTATCTTTTTGCTAGGTAGTTTAGCACAATTGCTTCAGATCAAGCAGATATTCCCCAAGCACTCTGGACAAGAGGTCGCCGACTCCATTGATTTGAGGATCTAGTCGACGGACAACCAGTGTATCATTCCCTACCCTCGGTTATCAGACAGAGGTCGAGAAGATGCAGTGTATCCGAGCAGAGGTTGCCAGAGCAGTGAGTTACCCCATCAGTGGACAGTCGGGTTGAGATCCCAATTGTTGCCATAGAGATAGATCTACCAATAGTTCAGACAGATCAGGGCAGTATGTCAGGAACGCCAGGAGTTGAGGAAATGATGCGTCAGATGCAGGAAACCATGAGAGCCATGCAGCAGGACGCTGTTCGCCGGGATGAGTTTGCCAAACAACAGGCCGAGATCATGGCCCAGCAGGCAGAGTTAATTGCTAGGCTGCAACAACAAGGCGAGGCATCTGCCTCACACCAAGTTCCTCCCCCACCAGGAGTTCCAGCGCCCGGGGAGGCACCAAATGTCCAGGGAGATACGGACATCCCAACGGGGCCGGCTCTGCCCCCGATTCTACCTCAATTATCCAAGGCACCTACGTCTATCAATCAACCGGACTCTCCTCTTGAGTTCGAGGTGGACCATACAGCATTAAAGTTAAGCAAACTTGAGAAGCTGTTCAAGAAATCGCAGGGGGTAAAGTCCATCCCAGACATCGAGGACGGATATACCGATGTGGCTGTGACACTACCAGATAGGTTCAAAATGCCACAAATCGACCGCTTCGACGGATCCGGTGATCCCAT
>JAPPVO010004436.1:0-29700 GCA_030407325.1 Camellia japonica | reverse complement strand
GGGTCATCAACCATTCCATTCCATGACTGAAAATTTTGCTTTAAAAAATATAAATGATACATCAATTTCCCAAAACAGGGTAAGCTCACTTTGAAGTGTCATTGTTGCTGTGATCTCCATCCACTACGAAAAGAAATCTACATTCACGACAAAGATTCGTGGATAATATAATATTTTCCTCATTGAGCACTAATCATAAACTAATTAATATTCTAATTATAAACTAATAAAAAAAAGTGCCCAATGTTTGCCTATGCCAATGATATTTATGCCACTTTTACACTAAACAATGTCTAGATAAGATCTTAAATATCTCCAAATTGTGACAGGTTTTGATAAAAATTCTGCAGCTGCCCATGTTTTAAATATTGGAGATACTGTTGAGTTCTTAATCTTTTGATATGGATACCTTGAGTTTTTATCCTTTTAATATTGATAGTCACTGCTATGATACACTCAATTCACAATTGATACGATTAATTTGGCTATAATGAAATTATTTTTTTGAAGCTAATAATTTCATTATTGTGATTTGCGACACTTAATTCTTGATGAATGCTCTCGATTCCTGTGTTTAAAACTGCCCATCTCGGAGGATTATATTAGGAATAGAAGAGCCACTTTGTTTAACAAAAAACAAAATGTGTTTGAGATTGAACAGAAACATTTCCTCCTTGTATCTTGAGAATCTGATTTAGTGGGTGCAATTTGAGGTCTTACCTCCTACCCACTTTCACAGAGAGAGAGAGAGAGAGAGAGAGAGGGGCAGAGAGAGAGACAGGGACAGGGACAGGGACAGGGGTCTCTTCAAGATCCATAAACAATGGTTAGAAGGGTATTGAATTGAAGGGTATGTTTAGATTAGATAAGTTAGGGATCATGAAATTTTTTTTATGAAAATGATCATGAAAGATATATGATTCTTGAATTACCTTGATTAGTATTTATGATATTTGAATTACTTTGATTAGTGTGTAGTGGTTTATTCTAAGTGTAATCCAAGAGTTACAAAACTTTCATGATTATTTTCATGATACCTAGCATTACTGAAAAATTTAAGAAATCCCCACATGAAACTGCATCATAAGAAGATGAGGCAAGTTGAAACATTTATGATTATAAAATAGACAAGGAGAATAACGCCACAATGCACAAAAGTGAACGTGGGTCTCAAAATAATGTGCACCTAAGACCTATGTACTCACTAATACTTTTTTATGTGATCTTGTTAATAAATATCTTTAAGGGTGTCAATAAAAAATTTGAAAAAAAAAAGTCAAAATATTTATAATTTTAATACTGTTTTTATATTTCAAAATATTTTTATACATTTTAATATATTTTTCTAACATCTACAGCAATTTTAAGGGTTATTTTAGCATTTTTCTTATTTTATTTTGTCAATCAAACGAGGGGCAAAGCAAAAGTTTTTTCGTATTGAAGGCGAAGGTAGGGTGTTCAAAAGAATTAGTTGAATATCTAAATCATTTAAAGTGATTCAAATTGTATAACTTGGTCTAGTTTTTCTAAGAAATAGTTTTGGTTCTAATAAATTAAGAATCTTTGATTATAGTTCAGTTAATAGATTAAAACTCAAAAAACCAAATTAAACCGAATCAAATTGTTCTCTCCTTTATATTAATTTTCATATATATCGGTGTGTTCCACAAGGAATTTGTTATTTTTTTTGGCTTCATAGAACTTTAATGTTATTTCAACATCGATGACATTTTATTCATCTTATTTACAAAATATTTTCTCTATATATGAAGATGTGTTTATGTTTTTTTTTTTCCCCCACTATTTACATGATTTTTACATTTGTTATATTATTGAAAATTGTATGTCTATAGTAAGTGCTACATAATATGATGAATTTGTTATGTCATTACCCATTTTATAAATTTGGTTTGGAGAATATTTTAAAATTTTGAAATATACTTGTAAAATTTTGAAATTAGTTTTATAGGTAGAATCAATATTTTTTGAATGGATAGTCTATATATTGATAAAATTTTCTAGCTTAGAACCATAAAACCAAACTGTTTTTAAATAAGATTGATTTTGTTCTGAGTTTACCTTAGAACCGAATTAATTCCGCCCATGAATAAGGGTGTAATTTTGACCCGGGCCGGGCCCATGTCTGGCCTTGCAGGCTCCTGTCAAAAAATTGGGTCGGGCCGGTCCACGGGCCAGAAAACTAGGCCCAGGGGTATTCGGGCTTTGGGCGGGCTAGTGGGCCGGGCCTCGGGCCGAGCCTGGACTCGGGCTTTGGGCGGGCCTAAACAATTTTTTTTAGTTTTTCCTACCAAAATTTTATTATTTTTCATTAAAAAAAATGGGCATTGGGTGGGCCGGGCCTTGGTCTGGGCTTTTGGGCGGGCCTTGAGCGGGCCCATGGACCCGGCCCGTGGCCCTGCCCACGGGCTAGGCCGGGCTTCAAAACGATGGCCTAGGCCCTAGCCCAAGGCATCGGGCTGGGCTTGGGCTCAGGCCTTAACGGGTTCGCGGGCCACGGGTCAAAATTACACTCCTATCCATGAACACCCTTATCTAAGAGTGCGTAACAATAATAAAATCTAAGTAAACGAACCAAGTTATTTGAGTTTCAATTGTGTTCTATTTGTTAAAAGTTAGTTTTAGATGAATTCATTATGTAAACAAATAAATCTTAAAAACATTTTTCAAGTTCATTGAGTTTTTTAGTTCAATTTAAATAAAATTTTGTATATCATAAAAAGTTGATATATTTAGAAAGTTACTATTTTTTTTTTTTAAAGTAAAAAAATTGAGGGACATTTTAGATTTTTTTAGCTTATGACAATTGGAGTCTATATTAAATCAAGTACTAACTTTAAAAAAAAAAAAAGTTTGGCAAAGTTTAGTGGGTAAACAAGTTGAATAGTGCTTTCAATTAAATTAATGATATAGTATGAGTTTATAATGCTTTTATAGATGATGAAAAAGTTCAAAGGTAACAAAGGAATCCAAACTATGAATACCATCAAGAATAAGTTGTGCACTTGTATTATTAATATTATATGGGGAAAAAGGTTAGGCCTCATTACCACTAATAATATTGTGCAGCAAAAGTAAATAAAGGCATAAAATTAAACATATAAACCCATCATTGGGCTTACATTCTTTATCAGTAATAAAATAAAATTAGTAGGTTTCAATTCAAGTACTGGTTTCTTTTAGTAAAAAATGTATGGATGAATGAACAAAGCTACCCATAGCTATAAGGCAGAAATGTGTCAAGTTGAGTTAAACCAATCTCATGTTTAGAAGATAAAGATAAATGGGACTCACTTGTAGAGTATTGTTTCACAATATTTATTATAGTATTATTAAAAAAAAATTTAAAAATCTTTTGACCAATAAAATTTAAGACATCACGTGAATTTGCCTCATATAACTGTATAATTTTCCAAATCCTAGTGGCAACTCACGGGCTTGTCCCATCATGACAAAAAAGGAAAAAACAAGAGACCGAATAAGGGACTGTTTGGATAACTTGGAAATTCTCAACCAACAGACAAAGAGGGTAGATTAGGTTGACCTCTCATGATGTCTGAAAAAATATACGAGTCTTACAATTTTTTTATATAATTATATCGACTCGTTTTTTAATTAAAATTAATATAGATGTTGTGAAAATATAAAAATAATTAAAGTAAGTATAATTAATTTTAGTATAAAAGAGATATTAAGATTATTTTTCTATCCATATGACTAATAAATTATCAATAAAAATAGACCAAAGCCTTATGCGAAATTCAATATAATTATATTCAATTTGTGAAATTTATTATATTTCTTCAATTTAAAAAAAAAAACCTAAAAATTGGGATCAATTAACGTGGAAGGTTCTTTGTTCTTTGCACCCTTTCACATTTTATTAACAAAGTCACACAATTAATGTACTTTTCTCAAAATTCTTAACCATTTCTCTTCCTTAACATGCATCTCTCTGTTTGATATATATATATATAAAAAAACACTTACATCATGATTTGTTTTTTTAATAACACTACATAGTCAGAATAATTATTTACAAAAATATCCACATCTCATCAATTTTAAATTTATAACATACACTTCATTTTTAGAATAATTTTAAAATAAAAAATTCATAGTAAGATAACATGTTTTTTGGGTTCTATATATAAGTTCAACAAGGCCTCAATTTGTAGCTAGATGTCTAGCTTTTCAATCTTCTATGACCTTGAACCATTTGAAGTTTTTCAAAAGATTAAAGATTAATAATCTAGAAATGGGTTATCCTCAAGCTCCTCCAAACTCTCCTCACTTGTATCCTCAAACAATTCAACTTCAACTATACCAGGCCTTTATATTCAATCCCAATACTCTTCTCCATAATTCTCTTACTCTTGTTTTACTTGTTCTACCTCAAGAGGAGGGCTTCCCCTGGTTCCTCCCAACCAACACTTCCAAGGACCACCTTAAATCATGCTCTCTTTCCTTCTTCAGTAAGTCCTCTTTTCTCTCTCTCTAAACATACACAAGAATGAAAGAGAAGTATGATACTTGATCTTGTATTCTGATGAAACACCAAAGTTAATCAATTGTATATGAGCTTGTTTGAATGCTTCTAATTTTTGAAGTTTCTTTGCTGTGTTTATGTCTGCAGAGTGAGATGGGTTTGAAGGGAAACCTCAAAGACAATCTTCCAATAATCTTGGTCGATGAAGATTTAACTTCAAGGGATTCAACGTAAGTCTTTCAATTTAATCAATTGTCTTCTATTTTTCTTTTAACTCAACACAATCCAATAATTCATTCATTTTTTTTGGTGAGAGGTGTTATTCTATCTCTCTCTATATCTTTTTTCTTCTCTTTCTAAAAAATAATATGCAAATTAACAAATCTTATAAATTTTTCTTACTCACTCGATAATAAAATTTTGATAATTGAAATGGAACTCACCAAAATAATGTAAGAGGAACAATTAAAATTGAATTAGAGGATTTAGGAAGATTTGTTAATTTGTATTATAGTATTACTACTTTTATTACATGGGTTTACCTAGTTATCCTAATCATTGGAAAGTTATACTAGCTACACTAGTTCTCAATGAGAGTCTAATCAAATGTGTTACTAATCCAATTCGTAAAATTCTCACTCAACAGGTGTTGTGTTTGTTTGGGAGAATTTGAGATCAAGGAGGAGGTGCACCAGATTCCAACATGCAAACACGTGTTTCACATTGATTGTATAGGTTATTGGCTCCACTCGAACCCCACCTGTCCACTTTGTAGATGTATCATCATCACCACCACTATCACCACAACCAAACAGGGCCATTCACAGCCACCTGTTGGACCCAATCTAGTCAGCCAAGATAACCAAAACATCAACAATAACCCACAGATGGTTCATGATCTAGAGCAACAAGAACAGCTAGTTATGGCTAACAACAATTTAGGAGAACATCACATGCTAGTGATGGAAAGGATCATCTAGTGATAGTAATCATAGTACATACATTTGTTAGCCACATCAAGATTCAGTATATCCAAATCCATAATAGTTGAACCCAAGAGACATACATGCTTTATAATGCCCAAATCCAGTTGGAACAAATGTGATTGATTGATACAAGAAAATGGGACAAAGAGGGACTAAAATGCTAAAAGTCAAAAAAGCCCCAAAACCTGTTATGCTTGTAATCCCCCAAGCCAAATTTTGTGAGTGGTGATCATCTATCAGTTTCCATTTATACTATTAAATTTGAAGCGAATTTGTTTGAAAATTACATTTTTGCTCTTGGTTTTCTGTTCAAACTTCTTTTTAATTTGTGTGATATTGTCAAATTATTTAAAGAGAATGATAACTCTAAACTTTCATCCTCCATTTTGAGATCAAGATGAGAGAGAGAGAGAATTGCACATTATTGTTACTAGAAAATAATATATAAGCTATTTTTTAGACGGAGTAATGTGTCAAGAAAATGATTGGTTGATAATTAAATATTCTCTAATTATCAACTAATTATCTTCTAAACACATCACTGAGTTTAGAAAGCAGATCTAATTTTTGAACATGAATAACAATACTCTTATTATTTTCTTAGTTCCTAGTGTCATAAAATACTTCTCTATACACGTTTCATACATTAGTAGTAGATTAGAGAATGCCCATGTCAGAAGGTACTCATGAATTGCAACAAAATGTTAGGATCACTAACACCACAAAATAGGCAATAATCACCAAATGTCAGTTCACTTCTTTTTTTTTTTTTTGAACTAAAATGTTAGTTCTCTTAGATTGTTAGTATCTAGCATTTTTTTTTTAATTTTTTTTTTATTATGAATCACAAGGCCAAACACAATCTTAAATAGGCAATAATGCCAACAAAATCACGTAGTTTACAATAAACTAGTATTCCCCAAATTCTATCCCTAGTTAATCAGGATTACATGCAATTCAAGTTCTCTATCTCTTCATTTTCTATAAAATGAAAAGTAAAACAATATAACACCCCCTTTAATTTCACATCTTTAGTATAAGAGAAGCTGCTGTGTATAGAGCCCATGCAAGAAATGTGGAAATGATGGTAGTCTTAGTAGGCATCCTTCCTTTATCAGTCCTCAGCACCATAGCCTCATAAACTGGGCAACAATTCAACACCACAAAACCCGAAATCAACAATTGACCAAACAGTCCCTCTGAGTTCTTGCCCCTCAAAACTCCGATCAACCCTCCAACAAACGCGATTAAATTGATTATTGCTGCTACTGCTAGTGACACAAACATGGGCGACTCAACTCCGAACTCAAATGTCCCTTGATCATACCTTTTGCCCTGTTCATTGTCTACTACTTTGCTGGTGACAGTGAATCCCTGTGTGGCAATGCCTAAGTACTTCGATATGAATTCTATTAATCCAAACATGTGACATGTGACTCCCCTCACCATCCACATCCTTTGATCACTCCACCACCTTTGAAATGTTCCTTTGGCTAAGATGCAGTCAAGACAATCTTGTCCATAGCTCCCAATAAATAGAAAAATGTACAAGAAAAACCAGTTATCCGAAACCTGCAACATTAGTTTAATTACAATTTAGGGTTAGTTTACATACATAAAATAGAACAACAGAAGAGTATAAGAACAAAAAACCCTACACTACCTCCCTTAAGGTTTGAAGAAAATACAATAAAATCTCATGAGTTTGATATAATTACAATGAGCTCCCTTAAAATTTTAATTCACATTATATTTAATCATGTTTTCATCAAAAATTTGTTAATCATATAGATGAAAAAAAGATGACAGACAAATCTTTTACACTAAAATGTATATTTTACGTTGTTTATCTTTGTGTGTTCACACAATTTACATTAGTTTCAGTTAAATTTTTTTTTTTTTTTGAATGGCAAAGAAATTTTTATTAAAGATGTGAAAGAGAATACAAAAAGGGAGCTAAATGGTGAGATGTATCATAGCGCTAATCCCACATCCCAACTAGATTGGCACATGGGAACAAGCAAATCATGTGCAACCGACATAGCACAGCACCAAAAGAGTACAATCTATGTAGCTTCAAGGCTGTGCAAGAAGTCGGCAAGGCACCAACTTAAGAGAGAGAGGAAAAAAAAAAAAAAAGAAAGAAAAAAGACTAAAAACATAGCAGACCAAAAGGAGGCAGATCCAGCCAACAAACAAACAAAACTACCCCTAGATCAAAGACAAGAGCGTGTAATTATGTCAAAAGGATATTAGTTTTAGTCATTTTAATTTTACTAAAAGGAAATAAATATAATTATGTCAAAATTATTAAATTTGCATTTTCTCTCAACCTTAGTGGAGATCAGTGCAATGTACCCAAACAAAAATGTGCTAATATGTTTTGTCTCCAAATATCCTTATCCCTTAATCTTAATTCACTCACAATCATTGAATATGTATTGAAATTTTCACATCGCAAAATTCTCACATGATCTAATAATTGTGAGTGGATTAGAGAGAGGAACATAGATATTTGGGGATAGAGGGTACTTACCCTATTATCCTTATCATTTTTACCCAATGTGGGCTTAACATGCAATAATGCTATGTAAATCCTAAAAAAGTGCTATGAATTTGAAATATGTGAATTAGAGAGTTTGGCTCATCATACACAAAGTTTAAATCAATACTATATATTGAAATTTAAGTGCTTCAAGTTTCTTAATATTTTTTCTCTATATATATATATATTATATTTCTGCTCATCATGTAAGATTTTTGTAATTTAATTATGTGTATATAGATTTTTCTTTGTCATTGATATCAATTTATTGAAGACTATACAAAATTATTGGATCAAGTAGAACTGAATTGACTAGTGGAGGTAGGTACATACCTTAGGGAAGATGGAGATTCCATTGAGGAGAGTGAGCTGAGGGAGGAAACCATATATGGTGATTGGAATTGACCAAATGGGCCAGAAAGCATAGTGTGCATAGCAAAGACCCATTAGAGGCCCCATAGCCTTGGAACCAAAAGTTAATGGACAATATTTGGAGAAGCTCACCTCAAGTAGGCCCACACACCATCTTTGGTTTGACTTAGGACATCATTGAGGGTTATGGGTACATCCCCTAAAAATGCTGCTCTATTTGGATGGCAGAACACAGACTTCCACCCCTCACATTGCAGCCTATAACCAGTATAGTAGTCCTCCACCAGTGACCCATATCTGAAGCCCAACTGCATATTTTGCAACCAAGCCAATGTTTTAATAACAATAATAGTAACAGTAAATCCTACAGTTTTAGAGAAAAAAATAGGGTAAATTACAGTTATCTTCTCTGAGTTTTAGAGAAATCAGTTTTGGCTCATATATTGACCTCCTTTTTAGTAAGGTCAAAAGAACCAAAAGTAATGCACATATTGTGAAGATAAAATAATAAACATGCTAATAATACATATATATATATAATATATATATATATTTCAATGTAAAAGAGATGACAATATCATTTTTTCATACATATGACTTACCAATTACCAATAAAAAATGGATTAATTGTTATGTGAATTAAAAACTTAGGGTTGTTTTTGGATCATGAATTTAGGTAGGAATTTAAAAGATAAAGGAAAAGGCGATAGAAAAAGAAAAAAAATTAGCTTATATTTCATACACATTTCTCTCATCTTTTCATTTCTTTCTAAATCTGTATGTAAATTCATAATCCAAACGCAACTAGGGAAACTCAATTTTAATAAATCAAATTTATGAAGACTTACTATAATTTTTTGAAACTTCAGTAAATGTTAGTGTGATTTATCCACACCAAAAAAAAAAAAAAAATTTGTGTAATTCAAATTTAATTAACAAGCTTTTAGCTTACCTTGGAACCCCAATTGGTCTGGTTCTCATACTTGCAATCTGCAACCTGGTGTGCCAATGCCAATACTTGTTGGGCCTGGATGGGCTTGCTTACAACATGGTCCGGCCTCAATTCAGGGATTTCGGGAGCCAGAAAAGATGATGGGCCTCCAAAAAAGACTCGGCGAGAGAAAAGCATCCAGTCCCAACATGACTTGGGCCTAGCAGACCGTCCAGTCCCGAGGATTGGTTTGGAACACACGTTTAAACTCACAAGCATAAATATCGTCCTTGTTGAGCCCATGAAAGATCTGAGGAAACTGAACGTACCCTAAATTGGGCCTAAGTTTAGGGTCCGAGAAGAACATAACATGCGGTGAGGTGTTTGGGGATCATTGGAATACATGTCACAATCTAGGGTTAGGATTATAGGAGCATTTGTCATGATTGCTGATACTCGAACCTTCAAAAATAAATAAATAAACTTAAAATTAAAAAAACATTATTAGCAACTTATTTATTTATTATTGATGGATAATTATAAACACATATTTTGAAGTTTGCTTAAAATTCATTTGTCTTTGTAATTCTGAAAATTATATCCGTTCTTTGAAATTTCTAATTTCATTATAAATTGTCCCTTTATTAATAAAACATCAATCATATTATAATTTGATATTATAAATTTATTTTAATATAGGTAATTTTATCATTGTATAAGAGCATCCACACCAATCTCTTCAAATTCTTAGTCAAATTAGAGCTTAAAAAGCTATTTTGCTATTTTAGCTAGTCACATTTTTAGTTCCCATTGTACCAAACTCTCTATTCTAACTCAATCCTATTAAAATATTTTTTTCTTATTGTATTTGTTATTATTTCTTTTTTATTAAATTGATGAGTTGCCAGCCAAACAATTCCTTAAAAAATGCCCCCCCAAAAAAAAAAAAATTGCCATTGACCGGCCGGACTTCCAGTAACACCTAATCCGCTTGTTGTAGCGATGAACAGTACCTTGCTTCATCAGGGGAGGAACTGTAGTGTTAGCAAAATGAACGAAGGATATAGCGAGTCTAATGGATCACATATTTACAGTTTTTGCTCTCTGCTATAGCTTCAAAGAGGCTGATGTTGATGCTCTAAGAGAGCATTTAAGAATTTTATTTTTTTGGTTAATTTTATTAAAAAATTCTAACAAATGGATATTTATAATTTTTTAAACTACATAGATCAATTCGTATTTTAAGAAAATTTTAAAAGATATATTTATAATTTATCTTTTATTTATTTTTGAAGCAACCTATATATATGTTTTATTTTAAATGATGTCAGTCTTAAAACACCGCAACATTGGGTCTTAATTTGTTCATTCTTTAACAAATCAATAAATGATATATAACAATTCACTTAGATATAACTTTAAAAGTGCTGTTTTAGAATCTTAAAGATTTTGCTTTATTTTAATCTTAAAAAGAAGATTTAAGAGATAATTAACTGTACAAACAAAATTTTTGTATATGCATTTTATATAAAATAATGTGACTTTTTCTGATCCATCATTTTAAGTTATATTCATTGTTCTAGTTCATACTTTTAATCTAAATAATAAGTTCTTGTATAAAAATTTGATTTCTAAATGATTTTCCTTAGTTAAACATGCTCATCGATCATTTGTGATAGAATCTCTCTCAACATGGCCATTGATTTCTATTCAGAGGTCACTTGACAAATGATTGTTATAGTACACATGCAATGTGAACCTTTATGGAAAAGGTACTGGAATTTTTTGCCTTAAAAAATGTCTCCTAATCTTATTATTTATAATCACATAAATTTTAATTTTAAAATTTAAAAGTATGAAAGCATAAGAGAGGGAATAGTACGTTTTTGGGACGAAATCTTAATTCTAGAAAAAAGAATTTTTTCTAATACCGATTTTGGTAATCCCAATCGTTTATTTTTTGAACTTGTTGAGAAGAATATTCATGTAAAAATTAAGGTGATTGGATATTGGTAACTATAACAAATATAATTTGGAGTTGGTCTTTCAAATTGTTATCTTAATTTGAGAGAGCATTTAAGCTTGATAAGTCTATTTTGGAGTTAGTCTTTCAAGTGGTGCCCAAGAGAGGCAAATGGTGTGGCTCATTGAGTTGCTAGAGCTGGGCTTAGGGGTTCCCTCCCTCTTGATTGGGTGAGGCACACTCCATTAGAGCTTGCTAATCTGCTTGATTTTGTTTCAATGTAATTGAGTTTCTTCAATTCCCCCCCAAAAAAAAAAAAAAAAAAAAAATCAATTTATTTTTATAATACAAATTTAATTTAAACATATAGTTATTGATGTCCAATCATCTTGATTTTTTACATGAATATTCTACTTGATGAATTCTAAAAAATGAACGATTCAAATTACCGAAATTGGTCACAAAATAAACCTAACAAGCCCAAACGTTCTTCAAGTTGAAATAGCCAACTTGAAATAAGTTAAACCATACAAAATATGTACAAAATAAGTTGAGTTGTCAGCCTATCACTTTAAAACTTAACACACATCGAGATGCATATTTTATTTACAAAATTATCACTGCTATGTCATTTTCATAATTAGTTCAACATAAATTTATTTAGAAGGATTGCATTTTTCAATAAATATCACGTGACATCATCATTATGAATTGGTACATATATATATATTATATATATTTCATTTTGTTAGGCAAAACAAAATGAATACCATACCCAAATTGCTGAGAAGTAAAAGCAAAACTTACAAGGGCATTGAGAGCACCAGCCTTAAAGTGATGTGGGGACGTTTTGCTTTTGTGTCTGGATACATAGATAAGGTTTGGCATTGATTCGCCTGTGATGTCTCTGTCTCTCCCAATCTCCAACAAAACCTGCTTTTCATTACACAGGTGTAGTGCTTGGAAACACATTGATGTGAAGCTAGTGTTAAACTTAGACCACATACAATACTATGATTAAATTTGTATATTAAAAGTGTATTATTTTATCTCACATAATAGATTAAAAAAAATTCTATAATATATGTTTCGTTATGATTTTTGTAATTTTTGGTTATAATCTATTGTGGTGTTGGTTAACTTAATTATGAGCTCTTGTTATGCCTAGTGTTTAGTTGGTTATAATTTATTGAAAAATGTTTGGTAGCTCAAAATTTTGTGCCTCAAATGACTCAAATCTATCAAAACAACTTCGTTTTACGTCGTTTTAGACTCAAAACGACGTCATTTTGAGTGATTTGAGCTACAAAATTTTGAGTTACTTAGCATTGTTGTAATTTATTATGATGTCGGTTATGATTTATTGTGATGATTATTTTGATTATTGTAACAACCTCGTACTGATTACCGTTAAACCACTGAATTATATACTGATTACTGCTAAACTGAACTGATAATGACTGATAATGGAAGTAACTGAAGTACTGATTAAACTGATTGAAATCGAAACTGAAATTGAACAAGTTTATTTGATGTATTGCATATTGCATCTGTTTGATTTATCGAATATCTGTTTGTGTTTATGTGTTTTAACTGCTAACTGAAGGCCTTATCGGCGGCCGAACTGAAAACCGTTTAGTGTTCCATAATCAGTAGAATATTTGTGATTTTATGGTATATTTATCTGAAAATTGATTAGGAATGATTAAATTAGATTAATTAGAGCCAATTGAAGAGTTTGACGTATTTACGGAATTGCCATTGAGTGGGCTTTGTTTATTTTTATTCTTTGACCTCATATCACACTTGAACAACTCATTCTATCAGCCATTTCTCTTTGTTCCAACCGACCAAGAAGAGAGTTAGAGAGAGAGGGACTCGTTTTTGTTGATTTAGCTTGAAACCTTGAAGAATTGCTTGAGAATTGAAGTGTTGATTGTTCATTTAGCTTCCACATCTTGATACAAGACTTAGGTAAGAAATTTAAGTCTCCATTGTTGTCTTTAAGCTTCATCTTCCATGGTTCATGCTCCATTGTAGGATTAGACCATAAATTAGTTCTATAATGTTGATTTAGAACTCCATTGTTGCATGCATGTTGAATTTAGTGAGTTTGGAGTTGATTTCATGGTCATATGCCACATGCATGTTCATAATCATGTCTAAATCCATGTTTTCATCTTGTTTTCCAAGTATTGAGCTCATTGGAGCATGTTTTGAAAGTTGAAAAAGGATTTGAATCCATGCATGTCATGTTTGAAATGGTATTCATGAAAATGGGTTTGAAAATGAGTTTGATTAGACACCCTTGGGCTTTGATTTTACAAATTGAACTTGGAGTCAAGTGACATTATATGTTTTAAAGAGTTTTCCAGAAAATGGGCCCAAGAGGATCGATTTTGGTGTTAGAAAACTTGGTTTTGAGCTTGGAGGTCGAATCTGGGTTTTCCAGATTTTTGCCTTCCGCTCGAGCGGGGGAAGTACCGCTCGAGCGGGGAATTCAAGCTCCCAGTATTTTCTTGACCTGTGTTGCAGTCCGCTCGAGCGGAGTTATGCGCGCTCGAGCGGATAAATCGAGCATCCAGCACTTTGCATTGTCTATCAGACCGCTCGAGCGGGGAAATGTACGCTCGAGCGGAGTATTGTGTGTCACGCTCGAGCGGGGAAATTGGAGCTCGAGCGGGGACCTTTGTTTGCTTGTCCGCTCGAGCGGGGAAACCTGCGCTCGAGCGGAACCCTGTTTCACTGAAATTTCTGGAATTGTTTTCTAAGTGTATTTTTGCATCCTCATTCCATCCTAGGCATTCTTAGGCCTAGTTTAAGACATCTTAATGAGGACTTAGACGTAGAACCACACCGAGGAAATTTAGGGATTTAATTATCATCCTTCCCGACTGTGAAACTTAGTGTGTGTTCTATTTGTTAACTGTTTAGGGTTGGCTCTCGGGGACGCGCTCTAGCTGCTATTAGCCTAATCTCTGTGAGTAACAATTGTGTAAAGATATGTTCAAAATGACTATCTTTTGAATACTGAACCGAACTGTTTACTGAACTGGAATTGTTTACTGAATGAATGTATGTCCTTTATTTCTGAACTGTACTGTGGCATCCTTAGAACTACTGTTACTGACTGTTACTGTTACAGAGATCTCTATCGGTTCCCTTGTGGAACCATACTGTTTACTGAATGACTGGCCATCATTACTGTTCGGTCTTTTGACCTACTGTTACTGTTATGCTAATGGATGTACCACATATGACTGTTTATTGTACTGAACGACTGTAATACTGATTGAACTGAACTGTTTTCATTACTGTAAGGACATTACATTCTCAACCTCTTTATACTTTATGTTATTCACTGGGCTTTAGCTCACTGTTTATATATATGTAGGTTCTCAGCAGCCAGACCAGAGCTAGGAGCGTGGGTTGATCCCCAGTTTTGTCAGCCAGCCTATGTGCCTCACAGTGAGGTTCCGAGCCTGTTATGCTGAGGCTTAGGGGTGTTTTAGTATCTCCCCCTTTTTGTACTGTTTCACTGTTTTGTAATGACTGAGCGGATTGTATAGACTGACTGTTTACTGTACTGTTATTGAGGGATTAAGTCCCTGTACTGAATGTTTGTGCGTGATTGTACAGACCGTACTGTTGGAACTATATGAATGCATGAAAAATGTTTTTGGCATATACAGATTTCCACAGCTCAATGGACACTAGTTAATTACTGTATTGGCTTCCGCCAGGCCCTGAACTCTGTTATACTGTATTACTGTTAAGCAGGCCTTCGGTAATCACGGATTACTGGCCGGTTACGGTGCTAAACCATAGAGCCGGGTTTGGGTCGTGACAATTATGCCTTGTATGTATTTAGTTATAACTCATTATGTTTTTTTTATTTAATTATAAATGAAAATAATTTAGTTGTGACATTTGCAAAAATTAACACCACAAATATCATAATTTACATATAGTAAACACTTTTTTAAAAGTGTGTATTTTAAAATAATCCTAGATTAAATTATAAAAATATAATTTTTTTCCCCAAATTTGCCTACTCTTAAATTAAAGTAGACTTGGCCCAAGAATTACTATCTCAAACCAAGCACCACTTTCACTCTCAGCCAGGAACGGAACTAGGAAAAAACCATGAGGGTCATGACCTCTTGTTTCTATGAATATTATTATTTGTCATAGAACTTTAACATATATATATATATATATATATCATTTTATATATAAAATAACCTTCTAGTATAAAAAATATATATGTCATTCTTCTTCTATCTTGAATTCTCTTTCTTTTTTACATAAAAAAAAATTTATTCATCCTGTTAAGAAATTACTTCTATGGTACTTAATTTTTTTATGTATATATAATTTATATATCATATATACATACATGTGTATTTTGTGTATATGGTAAAAAAAAAAAAATTCTTTTGACCCCTCCAATAATGAAATTCTGGTTCCGTCCGTGCCCCCAACAACATTTTTCCCCTTGTACTTTCTATCCTTTTTATAAATTACTTTTACGATCCAAACAAAAAATTAAAAATTTTTGAAATGAAAGAGACAGTAAAATTGGATAAGAATGGTAGATTAACCTGAATAACAGTAGGATGGTCTTGGCGAGTAAATCCTTGAGAAGTCCATTTGTTGAAAGCCTCACGTTGTTGTTGGTTAGTGATGTACTCATCCCCAACCTTCCCTTTCTCAACTACATTCTCCACCCTTGCCTTCATGCTTTCATACATCATCTATAACATGATTCAAAAAAAATTTAAAAATACAAAGGTGATTAAAAATATTGAGCTGTATCATGCTTTGAATGATACATTTTTAGTCATCTAGGTAGGTACGGAATTCTTTTTTCCGATCTCCTCTGTCCTTCACCCAAAAAATCTCTCTCTATCACGTGATTAGTTCAGAACGGAGATTTTCCTTTCATAATCAGTGACACTTAAAATTTCATATCAACATATCTTATTTTTAAATAAAAAATAATTAAGAAAAATTTAATTATAATTGTTAATTTTAAATTTTAATGATACACTTTAATCATATAAAATGATATAAAAAAATTTATTGAGAGAATCAAAATCCCTCTTCTAGATATGATGTGGTCCAATGAACAACTATTTGCATGGTTTTGCCGTGGTTAGTTGCACAACAGTTACTACAAAAATTTATAGTGATAAAAAACAAAAAATTAGTGATAAGTTCATTTTTATAGGTATACATGGTATTAAATTCAATACTTTGTTTTGGTGTTAAAGATATATTTAATGCAGCAAGGATTCTTTGTCTCCCAAATAACCTTGTCCTCTTGTCCCAATTCACTCACAATCATTGGATCATATGGGAATCTCAAAATGTGAAAATTTCAAGACATATCCAATGATTGTGAATGAATTGAGATAGGGGGATAGGATTATTTAGGGACAGAAGATCCTTGCACTGTTTAATGAATCGCTGGGGTTTGCCACTGGAGGGTCCAGTCCGGCCCATTGAGCCCACTTTTGGGCCCTTTTCGATAATCCGAACCGTTCACATTTTAAGATTTGTTGATTACTTTATCCCTGTAAAAAATCACGTCGATCGGATAACGGATACTATGTATTAGGTTTACTTTTTTATGAACCGTTAATTTTCTGACCGTTTATTTTTTTTCCACACAAAAGTGATTCGAATACATAATATCCGTTATCCAATCAACGTGATTTTTCTAAGAATAATGTACTCAACAAATACTAAAATGTAAAAGGTTCTGATTATCGAAAAAAGACCCAAAAATAAATCCAATGGACCAAAGTGGACCGGACTGTCCTAGATGTAGACTGGAGACAGTCTAATCCCTTAATGAATAGAAAAATGCTTTGGACCTCTAATTTTTGAGCTCTAAAGGTAACTCTAATGAGTTGGCAGTGGGCTCCACCCACAGTGATGTGATGTTTTGGTCTTGGTTTGTTTTTATTTTATTTTTTTTGTTCATTACCATGTCATTAGTGCTCCATTAGAGCACCAAAATTAGTGGTCTGAATCACTGCTGTAATGAATATAACCATTAGGGCTACAATATTTTCACACTATTGTCAATCCTTAACCACTGTCAATCACGAGTTAATGTGATAAAAAATATCGACAAATAAATGAATAGATAGGCAAATAAATAGAAATATATAGTATAATTTTTGAATTATCATTATTCTTATGCTTAGAAAAATAAAGATTGTATTTGGTTTAATTTTGAAATTGTGATTCTCTTTTTGAAGTTGTGATTTGAGTGTGAAATTATGAATTGAGTTTTGAAAAAAGAAAATTTGTTTGGTTATAAGTTTTGAAAGGAATTTTTGAATTTTAAATTTTGAAAAGAGCGGATTGGGTTTACCGGTCGTCCGCTCGGACATCCTTTCGATCGTCCTCCCAGACATCCTCTCAAACGTCCGATTGATTGACCAAAACAGTATATATATATTTTTTACCATTGCAACCTGTTATTTAAATATATATATTTTAGATATTTTTTAAATATAGAAATTATTTTTTTTAGATTTTTTGTAAAATAATTTAACAATCTTATCACTAACCATCTTTAACACTATATCATCAAAATAGTTTTTAATTGAATTTTGAGTTGTATGTTTCGTTATGAGCTTTGAAATTATTTTTGAGTTGAATTTTAAGTAATTTTAAATTATGTGTTTGATTATAAATTTTGAAACTGAATTGAAAATTTTACATTTAAAATTATGATTCTAAAGGCAAATAAAAAGGGCTAAAATTTTAGATAATTGTTCAAAAAATTTCAAATTTAAACTAAAAATAAATAATCAAACAAACAAACTTGTACTCTTATCAAATCAGGGTGAGACAGCCAACAACTTGGCAGTGTACTCTTATCAAATGAGTGTGAGACAGCCAACTAGTAAAAAAATTTATGGGTATGATACAAACTACTAGTAAAGCTGCTCTTTTAGTGCACTTAAAAAAAATAAAACAAAACAAAACACAAAAAACAAAAGATAAATTAATTTTTTGGTGCCTCTCTTTTAGTGTTTTAACCATTTTTCAAAATTTTAAGTTTAGTATCATAAGATTTTTATTAGGACACGTCCTATGATTTCTTACGTGTAGATATTGTAGAATGGTTTGTTTTGAGGATTGGTCTGGGAAGTGGGTTAATTTTTTGATTTTTTGATTATTATAGTTTGGAGTTAAAAAGTCTTATTTGGGAAAAGGTTTTTTTTAGTTTTTTTTTTATTTTTTGTGAGAGAAAGAATGTAATGATTATGGGTTAGATATAATATTTTTGTCTTATTATAGGCTAAAATCTTTTTGTGACTAAATAGTTCCAAACCCAACTCAACCCTTCTTCCCCAAATGAAGTCTAAAATTGATTTTTTAGTTTTTTTTTTTTTTTAAAAAGAATGTAAAAAAATAGAGAGGTATTGTAATTTAAAAAAATTAAAAAGTTTAAAAAACAACTTTTAATTGAGTTGTCAAAACAAGCCAATCTATCTATCGATCTATCTATTATATGAAGAAAATGACACTTTTAGTGATGAGTTTTGTGAGAGTTTCAATATCTCATACTAATTTTATTGATTTTCTTAATTTTAAATAATTAAGAAAATCTCCATTGATTAGTTTTTATTTGATAATCCCACATTGAGAAAAGAAGGAAAAAATGAGTTATTTTACTCATATAAATGCAATATTATACTTTCATTAGTGAGGAGTCTTGTGAGAGTTTCAATATCTCATACTAATTTTATTGATTTTCTTAATTTTAAACAATTAAAAAAATTTCTATTGGCTAGCTTTTATTTGATAATCCTAAAATAGTAAAAGAAAGGGAAAAAATGAGTTATTTTATTCATATAATGTGAATCTTATACTCTCATCCCATTTAATATAATTTAAATTTCAAAAGCCGATTAGGCTTAAACATTTTTTATTTGATTGACTTGTTGGTTTAACCATGATTTTAACGATTTTATCAAAATATATTGGTTAGATTTATTTGATTCAAAATAAACTAAAGATTGATCTGATTAAAGATTGAAAGACTGAGATTGCTTGATTAGAAATAAAATTCTCGTCCAAATAATTGTTAACTTTTATTTTATAATCGCACATCGGAAAAAGAAAAAAGAAAAAAAGTAAGTTGTTTCACTTATATAAAGTAAATCTAATAATGTAGTATTATGTATACTTCAATTCAAAACAATTTAAATTTTAAAATTTAAAATTAAAATAACATTTAAAATTTTTAATAATTAATTTTGTATAAGTTAGTTGGTCATTTGACCTAACCGATTAGGCTGAACCATTTTGGATTTGACCGATTTGTTGATTTAATCGCGATTTCTCATACTGATTTTATTAATTTTAAAAAATTAAAAAAATTTCCATTAGCTAACTTCTATTTAACCATATAAAAATAAAACTCCAATTAATTTATGATTTATTTTATAATCCTACATCGGGAGAAGAAGAAAAAGCAAAGTTTGTTTCACTATCTATCTATCTATATAAGAAAAATAGAGTTTTTAGAGAGAAGCCTTCTAGGAACTCCAAACCCTTATTATAAAATTATTGAATTTTTCTTAATTTTAAACAATTAAGAAAATTCTCGTTGGCTAGCTTCCATTCACATTTTATTTTACAATCTTACATGGGAAAAAGAAAGAAAATGTGAATTGTTTCATTTATATAAAATGAATCTTATGCTCATATTTATATAAGTAAAAGGAGATTTTTAGTAATAAGCCCTATGATCAATATCTCATACTCATTTTTTTGATTTTCTTAATTTTAAACAATTAAGAAAATCCTAACTGGTTAGATGCCATTTAACTTTTATTTTACAATCTCATATAGAGGTTTTTATTTTAAAAATAATTTTGTATGGGATTTTGAAACTCTCATAATATCTCTCTTTAAAAGTATTCTTTTATAAAATATATAGATATATCGATAATCTCAATGTCATTTTTACTGCTCCTTAATTCAAAAATTATGAAATAACTATGATAATTTAAAATTTGTATTTAAAATTTATAAATTATGAGATAGATTATTATAATTTTAAATTTATATTATATCGATTTTAAATTTAAATTAATAGATTACTTTCCATATTTAGTGACAGTTTAAAGTTAACAAAATAAAATTTAAAATTTTTAATTAATTAATTTGTGTAAGCTGGTTGGTCTTTTGATTTAACTGATTAAGCTAAACCATTTTTTATTTGAATTATTTACTTGTTTAATCGTGATTTTAACAATTTTACATGTTACGATAATTTTTCTTACTCATTAAGTTTTTAAAATTTGTTTAATTATTTTTCTTTCAAAAACCAATATGATAATTTTTTTAAATTCATATATTTTTATTCTAAAATAGTGAAGTATTAGAATTATGTCATTTTTTTTTGGGTAACAAAGCATAATTTTAATTATTAATTGTCAATATAATAATTTTAATCTATCTATATTATATATTATAGTAAAGAAACATTTGAAATAAAACTCTTAAACTTATATATAAAATTTTATTTATGAGAGACAAAATATAAAAAAATTACATATAATTATCATATTTTTAATAAATAATATATTATTTTATCCCGTTAATAGCATGAGTGATATGTTAGTATTAAATGTACGTAAAACGACAACTAAAATAACATATCAAAAATGTTTTAGAACTCTAAAATAAGAGTTCTAATGGAGCTCTAGGGATAGTGGCTCCCAGCTATTGATGTTTTTGGCCCCTCTCTTTTCTATTTTTTTTTGTGTGATTTTCGACGTCATTAGAGTTGGGTTTAGAGCCCCAATTCTAGAGTTATCTATCTACACCGAATAACATATACATATAAACAAGCGATAGACAATACAAAAAGTTACAGACAAGTTATTTTTTTAATTTTATTTTCTCTTGTATTGAATTTTTTTTTAAAAAAAATTGAGTTTCTAAATTCAGTTCAACCAGACAAATTAAAAAATTTAATTTAATTTTTTTAAATTTCCAAAAAAGATTAAAAAAAAAAGTAAGCAAAAAATAGTAGAGTTTTTAAGCATATTTTGGCTTTTAAATTATTATTCTTTTTGGCTGTTTAGATTCATCTATATAAGACAAACTGAAAAAATAAAAAATTTTGATATAATTTTGAAAAAGAAATCACTAAAACAAAAAAAAATTGAAAGAATAAATGACTTTTTTAGCCAATAAATAAACTTTCCAAACACCCCCACGTTAGGTCATTTCCTGTTCTATAAACACATTGCACCGGTGTGAATGGGGCATAAAATACATGTGAAGAGGATTTCAACCGAAACAATTCATTTCTTTTTATTGTTCCTAGCGATCTATTTATAATTTAAAATAATTATATATTTTATATCAAAATAAGTATAATAAAAATATATAATATATTAAAATTCAAAATTATCATAAAAAATATCAACTTCTTAAACTAGATACCCCATAACTCACGCCACAGTGTTGCTACACAAATAACATGGAAAATACATTGGTAGACTGTTCTATGTGTCAATTTAATTGGAATATAATCCTTTTGAAATGATACAAATTCCTCACCAAATTTTTATTTTGTTATATTCTATACGTTGATCTTTATTAATTTCAAAAATTTTAATTTGTTTTAGCTGTTTAAAAAATTATTATAAAAAATATTTAACTATTTTAAATTTTGGTAAGTAATAAATTCATAGAAAACAATAATTAGATTTATTTTGAGAAGTAGGTTAAAAATTAATTTTTTAAATTTTTTTTAAAAATGTATAAAAAACAAATAATTCAAAAAAATGAAAAAACTAAAACTCACTTTTAACAAAACAAAAAAAAAAAAATAGAAGTGCGGAGTCGTATATAAATTGTTGACTAAAGGCTCCATTATTGATGGTATGTAGATTCTAGAACGACTCAAATCAAAATACTAATAATACTAATAAGGACAAAATGGCATGTGGCCACTTGGTATTCGTAAACTTTTGCAGTGTCTTCTGGTTCAGGGTATGTATTGATAAGGATCGGAGGAAGCGTCAGCTACAACGGTGATTGTTGTCTCTCAATTTGAATTATATTATGGATTTATTTTTATGATTTGAATTGTTTATTTTATAAGGTTTATTGAGTATTTTATGTTTACTAAAAATCATATTAATCGAATATTAATGACTATGTGATTGATAATAAAAAAAATAAATAATAAGTTTTTCTTTCGAAAAATAACATAAAAAATATGTAATTCGATCATATAGTTATTGATATCCGATTAATATGATTTTTGATAAATATGAAGTGCTCAACAAATTCTATAAAATGAACGGTTCAAATCATAAAAATAAGTCCATAATGTACCTCAAATTGAGGCACAATAGTACCTTTAGCATAGCAATGACCCTAATTTCAAGTCTACCTTAACCGCTATAAATTTGTCTCTAGAATGAAAATGTGTGGTTGATATTAAATTTTTATATTATAAAATTTATATATATAATAAATTTAAATTATAAAATAATAATTTTCTATAATTTTTAAATAATTAAATATAAATTTATAGTATTACACTGGCCAAAAAGCCATGTTGAAAAGTCTTATAAAGAGTTATTAATAATTAAAAAATATGAAAGAAGATGAATGTTTACGATTGATTAAGGACATGATTAGGACTAATCAATAATTTTTCCAGCCACCATCATTGAACCTATGGTTGGTTGATGATTAACACAACTGTCACACATCGGCCCGTTTGGTAGAGTTGTGGAAAAGTGATTATAACTTATAGCTGTGAATATAAGCTGATTTTTTACTTATAAATTAAGCTTCTCCTCCCCCACTCAAAGAATAAGTTGATTTTTGACTTACAAAAAGTTATCAAATAGTTTAAATTAAGCTAAAAACTGAAATAAGCTGGAAATAAGTCATACCAAACAGGGCCATCAAACGTTTTCAAATCTCTGTCTATTGATTAAAGAAATAATAAAAAATATATTATAAATTGAATTATCAGTTATTATTACAAAAGATTACGGTTAGGTTTGACATCTTTTAAAAAAGTCAAAAAGTCACTATATTATTTAAGTCACATTACCTCTCTATCACATCACTTCAAACTCAACCCATATTTCATAAAAAGTCAAAAAGTACACTTATTTAGAACATCTTAAACAACTTCTAATTAAAAATTAATTATTTCATTTAATTCTATTTTATTTTAATAAATTAAAAAATTAAAATTAAATTACACTTTGATTCCTGTATTTTATCATTTTAGCTCTTAATTTTTTTTTCTTACTTTGATTAATTATTTTTCAAGTTTTTTTTAATTTACTTTTAAAACTATTTTTTATTTAAAATTAGATAGAATATGTGGCATTAGGAATCACATGATGTAAAATATATTATTATATTTATCCTATACCTCACCCAAACTTAAATCTAAATATAATAATATATTTTTTACACCATATAATAATATATTTTTTACCTCACGTGGCAGTCAGCATGATATTTTTTATCTAATTTTAAATAGAATTTCACTTTAGAGTTAAATTGAAAAAACTTGAAAGGTGAATAACTTAAGTGAGATAAAAACTTTAACGGTTAAGGTGAGAAAATAAGTAAAGAGTAATGTTTGGTGGCCCTAAAACTGTGGCTCAAATTGGCTCAAATTTCCTGTTTTGATAACTTTATTTTTTTTTTTTTTGTTTTTCTTACCTGATAAGGAAATTTGAGCCAATTGAGAGCCACCAAATTCGGGCTCCCTACCATTGCCCATAAGTAAAACATAAAGAAATAAAGCATAATTTGCCAAAGATAAAAGAATATTAGTACTACAAGACTAAACGACAAATCCTCATTGCCTAAAATGAAATAATAATACTATAAATCTAGACTTAATTACTTAGAAATTATTCAAAGTTATTATCTTGTGCTTCAAATTTATTCTATGCATAGACATCACATTACACAAATTCAATTTCAACTATACACTCTCATTCGGGATAAATTAGGAATATTTTTTTAGATAGAACAAATTCAGGATAGTTAAGTGGAGATCATAGACCTCGGGCAATTTCCCAAACGGTCATGGAGAGAGCAATTAGATATCAAGACGAGTGAGGTTTCAGGTTTGAATATATGAAGAGGCGTTGACTTGAGTTATAATCTAATTACTCACAGTCATTCGGGATAAATTATGAATATTTTTTTAGATAGGACAAATTCGAAATAGTTAAGTGGGGATCATAGACATCCGGCAATTGCCCAAACGGTCATGGAGAGAGCAATTAGTTACCAAGATGAGTGAGGTTTCAGGTTCGAAGATATGAAGAGGTGTTGACTTGCGTTGTAATCTAATTACTAACATATTAACTGTTATCTTGTGGGTGGGGGGGGGGGGAGTGGGGTTCATAGAATCATTGAAATTGAAATACGTTACGTTTACGTTTGGTAACATTTACGTTTTTAGTTTATGTTTGGTAACGTTTACATTTTCAGTTTATATTTACAAAAATTTTATAAACTGATTTTTGTTTATTTTCAAAAAAACATAAATTACAAACGCGTTTGGTTTAGACAAAATGTTTTAAAAAATTTTAAAATATAAAAAAGAGTGAAAAATGACAAGTGGTAGCGGGTGGTGACAAGTGGTGGCGACGGAAAACGGTGGTGGAAAATGATGGCGGGTGGTGGTGGCGGAAGACGGTGGTGAAAAGTGGTGGCAAGTGGCGGGTGGTGGCAGCGGAAGACGGTGGTGAGTGGGTGGTGGGTGGGTGACAGTAGTGGGTGGTGGTAGTGGCGGGTGGTGGGTGGTGGTGGCAGGTAGGTGGTGAGTGGTGGTGGCAGGTGGGTGGTGGGTGATGGTGGTGGTAGGTTGTGGGTAGTGTGGCGGATGGGTGGCAGATGGGTGGTGGGTGGTGCAGGTGGCTAGTGGCGGGTGGTAGGTGGTGGCAGGCGGATGCATGGTAGTGATGGGTGGCGGGTGGGTGGTAGTGGTGCGTGGTGGGTGGTGGTGGTGGCGGGTAATGGGTGGTGGTGGTGGCGGACGGGTGTAGTGGGTGGTGGGTGGCAGATGGGTGGTGTGGCGGGTAGGTGGCAGGTGGGTGGTGGTGGTGGTGGTGGCTGGCAGGTGTGGCGGGTAGGTGGTGGTGGTGGCGGGGTGGGTGGTGGTGGCGAGTGGGTCGTGGTGGCAGGTGGTGGTGGCAGATGGGTGGTGAGTGGTGGGTAGTGGTGGCGGAAGACGGTGGTGGAAAATGGTGGCGAGTGGTGGCTAGTGTTGGGTGGTAAAAAAAAATAAATAAATAAAAACTTAAAACGGAAACATATTTTTTGAGTTTACATTTTTTGGCCAAATTTATAAACTTAGACCATTGATTTATAAATCGAAAATTTACCAAACAAGTTTTTATTTGAGTTTTTAAAATTTTTGTAAATATAAACAGAAAACTGAAAACGTAAGTGTTACCAAACGGCACCTAAGTGTTAGTTGAGCTTAATCAATCTCGAGTAATGCTATATAAACAAAAAATTCATATATAATGATATGGTTTTAGACCTTTCACTTAAAACAAAGGGTTGGTTATGGTGTGCAACTTACACCTTACACCTTACACCTTACACCTTACACCTTACACCTTACACCTTACACTTACACCTTTTGTGAAAAATTAAACCTTACACTTACACCTTTTTTGAGGTTGCACACCATATGCAACTCACTTACACCTTACACCTTACACTTACATCTTACACTTACACCTTATACTTATACTTACACCTTACACTTACACTTGTGTAAGTGGCACATGGTGTGCAATTGCACACTTAAGAAAAGTCCTAAAAGAAAATACCATTGAAGATGAGTTTCTTTACAATCACCTTGCTTGGTTATCATTTTTCAAAAACACTTTTCAGAAAATTTTACTTTTTTATTTTTCGTGTTTTTTTGTTTTTACTGATTTTTTTTAATATTTTAAGTAATTTTTTTAATTTTTAGACATACCTAACATAAAATACCTAAAAAGTAAAAAAATTTGAAAAAAATATTTTAAAAATTCAATAAATACCAAAAATACAAAAAAAAAATGAGAATTCAGTACATTTTTTGTATTTTTATGTATTTATTAATTTTTTAAAATATTTTTTCACAATTTTTTAACTTTTTGGATATATCTAAGTAAGGTACATCTAAAAAAGTAAAAAAAATAATTTAAAATTTAAAAATATTCACTAAAAAAAAAACACAAAAATCAAAAACTCAATTTTCAAAAAACTTAATCCAAAAACTCAAACCAAACACATTCTCTAGTTTTTTGTATGAATTTTATACATGAATATAATTTTCCATCTCTATTAATAATTTCCTTTGACAGAAGCTCAATGACTAAAATTATTAACAAATTAATAACTAAACAATCCTATTAGTGGCTTCTTATTATAACTATGAAACCTAGACTTACAATCCCAATTTGGGGTCAAGAATGGAATGTTTGGTGAAGATTGAAAATGTGTATTATGAAACCCATGTATAGAATGAATCTAAATCACATATTAGGATTTTTGGGTAATTTCTGAATTTGTAGTGTTGTTGCTATAAAAAATGCTACCGGCTATCGGTTTTTATTTATTTATTAATGTCTATTTGGTTTCTTTTAATTGGTATAATCATTAAAAAAAAAAAATAATGAAGACAAATAAGATATTGTCATGCAATCCGGTAATATAAAACGACAAAAAATCTGATGATATGTAATGTTTTTTTTTTTCTTTTTTTTGGGATTATATAGTTGGTGGAACAAAAGTTAATTTACGATTTAGCTTATTTTGAGACTGTTTTTGTGAATTTCATGTGTCTTTAGCCTTGTTAAAGTCTATTTTAACCTCTCTTGTTTAGTTTCTTAGTGAGTAGAGGTAATATAAAGTTGTAAAATTATTTGATCTCATCGCCCACTCTCCTATCCCTTTGATGCCAAGTTGTCAATATAGTGATAGTTGAAAAAAATTTAGAGTACACAATAGATGGATGTTATATATGATTAGGAGAAGTTTATTGAATTTCTCTCTCTTATGTGGCTTGTCATATATCGTATAATATGTACCATTTTAATTTATGATGCAATAAATTTATATGTACATATCATATTTATTACATAAATTCATATAAGAAGTATAAAGAAAAAGTAAGTGAATAGGATAAATATCATTTTCTTATGCAATAATGTAATGTAATATAATATAATATTTTTGTTAATGTAATATTGTTCCCAATAGACTCAAATACTGAAAACAGACAAGAGAACAGCCATGAAGTTTTGGACAGCAGCTGAGCTGGTATAATAATTTATCATCTCTAAGCTTTTCATCCCTGCATGCTCTGCATTTAACTTTTTTTTGGTCAAAGATAATGCTAGCATATTAGTATAGGTAGATGACGATTAAAGAGTTTACCAGTGCTCTATTAATTTGAACCTCTAATTTCGTACTCATCACACCTTGAAATGTAATTATAAATTACTAAAATAATGTGATCACAGATCATTGGGCTACAGCCAAATCTTACTCTGCACTTAACCTGATTATCAAATTACATCAAAGGGTAGCAAAAATAAATGCCTAATGGTCAATCTTCATCCATGTTCCCTTGACAGTCATCCCGCCTTATATTATTATTTCTCTATTTTTTATATATTTAAAAAAAAATAAAGTAAAAAATTAATTTTAAACTAATTTTCTAATATTTATATGTATATATATGTATATATATGATTTGATTCTTGCGTCGCCATTACTTTGTTTTTGTTTTTGTAAATAATATATGGCTCCTTGGAAAGAGAGCAATGAACCATGTGGTTTTGATTTTTATAACTTTCATTTCTGGATTTTGTCGGTGGTTTTGATTTTTGTATACTTTCATTTCTGGATTTTGTCGGTTCTCACTCCCTATGTAACAGAAAATTAGCTCCTCACTCATTGGTCATAAAATATATTTTTTATTATCTAAAATAATATATTTATTGGAACATGAAAACCCCCTTTATCTTTATTTTGTCATTAGCAATAAATAGTTAATATATTTCTCTCTCTCTCTCTCTCCATTATAGGAATTATAGTCAAGTACCAAACTGCTTCAAAATTATAATTAAAATACAAGTGAAGTAACAAATTCGCATCAAACATAGAAGCTTACAAAGTGACTTTATCGGTTGCCCCCACCAAGTTGGCATTAGGTTAAGTACTCGTTTGACATTAACTTTTGGACAAATTACAAATACCCCTCGAGATTTGGTAAAAATACAGATTCTCCCATGAAGTTTGAGAAATTATAAATTGCCCCTAAGGGTCAAATTTTCATAACAAATTAGGGAAAATTAAGGGGGAATCTGTATGAAAATAAAAACTTCAGGAAGCAATTTGTTATAGAAATATAAACCTCAGGGAGCGGGATGTAATTTCTCAAACCTCAGAGGAGAATCTGTATTTTCACTAAACCTCAAGGGGGTGTTTGTAATTTGCCCATAACTTTTTTAATTAGTGTTTTTGAGTTATGGTTTTTTTTAGTTTAAAATTAAAAAGTTCGTTTGATTTGATTTTTTTGACTTTTGTGAGAGAAAAAGTGAAATAATTATGATTTAGATGTGACATTCTATTTTATTGGCTTATTTAACCTATTTTGGGTTTGTTTGGGAAGTAAGTTGACTTTTTGATTTTTTTAACTATTTTAGTTTAGGGCTAAAAAGTCTCGTTTGGGAAGAGTTTTTGACTTTTTTATTTTTTTGTGAGAGAAAGAATGTAATGATTATGAGTTGAATATAATATTTTGTTTTATTAGGTTAAAAAATTTATTTTATTTTTTGTAACTAAAATTGCAAAAAAAGCCCCAAACGCTTCCCAAACAAAGTCTTTGTTTTGTTCCAAAAAAAAAAAAACCGAAGCCTTTGTTTTTGTGCTTTTTTTTAACTATACTAAATTAGCCAAACGAAGGCTAAGACTGGGTTGTTTGGGATGACCTAAATAAGTCTATTTTTTGTCTTTTTACGAAAAGATATGCAGAAAAGTAGAGAGGTGATATGATGATAAAAAGATAAAAAGATGGATTATTTTTGAGTTGCCAAACTTGACTAATAAAAATATACCAAACAAAAAGAAAAATGACTCAAGACAAAAAATTTCATATATAAAATTAATTCAAAATAATACAATAGTGACATTTTTAGAAGAATTATAAAATATTTGTACTTATATATGAAACAGATCAACGGATACTTTTATTTTATAATTAGTAGTTTTTAAAGACCAATATCAATAAATCTTAGTTTGAAATTAAAAAATGATTCAGCAAATTTCAAAAAAATTATAATGACCCTG
>JAPPVO010004433.1:0-25917 GCA_030407325.1 Camellia japonica | reverse complement strand
AACACTCCGATCAGAATTTTTTTTTTCAAAAAAATAAATCAAAATATATTCAAAGCACAATAAATAGTTAAAAGCTTTGACAAGAGAGGGTTCGGTAATAGTGGCGGACGATGGCGGCTACTACGGAAAAGAAGGAAACATAATCTCATTAGAAAAGAGATAGGGTAAAGCTTAAATATTGGTAGTAGTAGAATCATAAATCCATACCACATTGTTCATAATCTAATTAGAAAAAAAGATACTGTAAAGTTTAAATTTTGATAGTAGTATAATCATAAACTTATCCCACATCGTTTAAAAGCAACGCATAATATTTAAATATAAGATGTGATTGAGAGATCTAATAATCGCAGAGCTAAGTAGCCTTAGTTAATCAATGAAGTGAGGGCACCAAAGTGGTTGGATAATGGTAAAGTTGAAAGATGGCTTCAAAACTTGAACTCAGGCTAGACAAGTGAACCTGTAGGTTCTGGCTACCTTTAGGTTGTTGAGTTAATTCATTGGACAACCACTTCTTCTTTTTTTTTCTTTTTCTTTTTACATATAGAAAATAAAAAATTAACGTTGTGATGATCAAGGATGGAATTTCTTTTCATATATAAAATAAATAAATTAAAATTGTTATGATCAACGATGGATCCTGAAAATTTGAAAATCTAAATATATACTTTTACATCTTGTGGATCAGTCCTTGGTGATGATTACACAACATAAAAATGATGGTTTTTTCTATTTCAATCAACAACATTTTGTGGGTTTGGCAACTATATAACCCCCCCGCCCCTTTGAATATTATATTTTTTAAATTTGTGTCAAAGATTTTACATTTTTTGTGTATCTAGTGTAGAATGATCTCAAAACATCACGAACTTATTATCACTTTTTTTTTTTAACAAATTGTTTTTTATGACTTGTTTAGTCCACGTAGTCTAGTATATTCTAACATGCAAAGTTTTTCGAAAATTTTAGAAAAAAATTCATTAAAAAAATTAAAATTCAATAGTATTTTCAAAAAATAATAAGAAATTTATATTAAAAAGATAATTTTAATTTTATTGTTTACAAAATTTACCACTCCGATCTAATTTTTTTTTCAAAAAAATAATTCAAAATAGACTCAAACAACAATAAATACTTAAAAGCTTCGACAAGAGAGGGTTCAGTAATGGTGGAGGACGATGGTGGCTACCACGGAAAAGAAGGAAACATAATCTCATTAGAAAAGTGATAGCGGTAAGTTTAAATATTGGTAGTAGTATAATCGAAAGCTTATCCCACATCGTTTAAAAACAACGCACAATGTTTACATATAAGATGTGATTGAGACATCTAATAATTGCCGAGCTAAGTAGGTTAGCTTATGACTCAAGCGAGGGCACCAAAGTGGTTGGATGATGGTAAAGTTGATAGATGGCTTCAACGCTTGAACTAAAACTTTGCGTCAAAGATTTTACATTTTTTTGTGTATCTAGTGTAGAATGATGTAAAAACATCACCAACTTATTTTCACTTTTATTTTTAATGAATTGTTTTTCATTTTTTTTTTATAACTTATTTGTTCCATATAGTCGCGTAGATTCGAAAATGCAAAGTTTTTTCAAAAAAAGTTTATCAAAAATGAACAAAAAAAAAAAAACCACAAATACTTACAACAGTTCCACTAAGTTTTCTTTATGAAAAATTACAATTCAATAGTCTTTTCAAAAAATAATTACAAATTTTATTTAAAAAATAATTTTAATTTTAATATTTAGAAAATTTAACACTCCGATCAGATTTTTTTTTTCAAAAAAATAAATCAAAATATATTCAAAGCACAATAAATAGTTAAAAGCTTTGACAAGAGAGGGTTCGGTAATAGTGGCGGACGATGGCGGCTACTACGGAAAAGAAGGAAACATAATCTCATTAGAAAAGAGATAGGGTAAAGTTTAAATATTGGTAGTAGTAGAATCATAAATCCATACCACATTGTTCATAATCTAATTAGAAAAAAAGATACTGTAAAGTTTAAATATTGATAGTATAATCTCGGTCCTCGTGCCACCAATCACGCATATCGATGCATGATGGCCGAGGAGCCGAATTGCACAACTCAATATAGAATGAATGCATATGAACACTACAACAAAACCTAACTCCATCATGGATAATCCGGAGTGTCGGTGACTTGGGAATTGAGACATGTTCCGTCACTCGGAGTACGGAACGTACCTCATTTCCCATGCCCGGGCTAACTCCTATGCCGAACACGATGCAATATGCATGATATGCGTGAAATGCAACTAAGATACAATCCTAATATGCACAATGTCATGGAATGGCATACACGCTACACGAGGTGATACACAACCGAGCATACACAATGCTATGGATGAAATGGCATACACAATGCAATATGGGCTTACACCAACACAAGTGGACCTCAGCCACACTCGCATAGGAGGCCATTAGATGAAAATGAGACAACTCGAAATACGTGCACGCGTGCACGCAAACCGAGGACCGAACCTACGGCACGGAATGCCACTCTAATGAGACATGGCAAGACATGGAATATGATATGCAAACATGCAAATTTCAGAGGCAAAATGACATGCAAAACAGCCCCGAAACATGGCGAAATGAAACCCGATGCAAGGAACGAGTCCCGAAACATGGAATTAAGCACATGAAATGGCCTATAGCTATGCAATGCATGCATGATTCGTACATGAAGTGTGAAGACAGAAGCTAGGCAGCCCCAAAACAAGCATTTTTACAGTTCGAAGCATGGCCAAACAGTGGATAAAAATAGGGCAAAATTAGCATATAAAAATGGCTCCGCAAGGGAGGCAATGAAGCAAGTGGTAGATGCAAAGCCCATACAGAAAAAGACCCTTCTACAACACTGAAGAGGGACCAAAAAAATGACTACTTACAGTAGATGACAAGCCCCAAATCAGTATACAAACATGCTCAAAATGCAATGCAAGATTAAGGCCTCAAGAAGGCTATAACATGAAGTACACAAAATATTCATCAAACAGCCAAAGACCCTTAATGAAACATGACAAGGGCAGAAAAATGTGGCCACTCTCAGTTCTGATCATGGCCGAAAAACAGATGCAAGATAAGCTAACAAATCATACAAAAATGGGGACCAGAGAGGGGTACTATGGCAAGTGATATATGGAGGTCCCCAACAGTGTTGAGCCCTTCTTCAATGTTGAAGAGGGGCTCAATATGGCAAGTGATATATGGAGGTCCCCAACAGTGTTGAGCCCTTCTTCAATGTTGAAGAGGGGCTCAATATAGGCCTATTTACAGTTTACATCAGGCCCCAAAACAGATCACACACAAGCTAAAAATATCATGCAAGAAAGTGGCATTCAAGAGGGCATTGAAGCAAGTGCAACATGGGGGCTCAAACAGTGTTGTGCCCTTAATGAAACAAGGAAAGGAGCTCAAAAAAATGACCTTTTCAGTTCTGGTCTGAGCTCAAAACAGCAAGCAAGGAGGCTAGAAAAATGTTGCAAAATAAGGACCAAAAGGAGGGGAAATGGACTTACCCTTGAAGACTACTCCTTGGATGCTTCTTGGCTTGAGAAATGCTGCCTCCTTGCTGCTGGAAAGCTCCCCAAGTTGCTGGAAATGGAGTAGTGGTGGTGGTGCTAGGTGGTGGTGTGGAAAAGGGGGTTGGACTTGGATGTTTAGAGGGTGGAAATAAGAGAGAGGAAGGAGATACAATGCAAGAGCTCCAAGGGAGTTTTTTTTCAACCCTAAAATCAGAGTTGGGCAGCTATTTATGTAGACAAAAGAGAGGGAGAAAGAGGGGGAAAAAAGGGAGGGAAAATCCCTCCAAGTTTCCCTCCAAAAAAAGTCCCCCCGGATACAGAATCTGGGGGGAAAAGGAGGGTGTATCTACACTGTACTCCCTGTAAGGAAGCTGGCCGACTAGTTTTTGGAGTTGCAGGTGGCCGGCCGGCCACCCCCCATGGCCGGCCGGCCAAGGGCAAAAATGGAAAGTTGATTTTCTGGCCGGCCACCACATATTGGTGGCCTCCTATGTGTCCTCAACACAACCCTGTGCTTGGAAATTGGCAACTGTAAAACAGGAGAGAGAACAAGCCACTTTTCAAAGGGGTTCAAAAATGGGCAAAGGAATTAATGGCCGGCCATATAATATTTGTGGCCTCCCAAGTGTGTACAACACAAATATGTGGTTTGGAGCTGAAGAAAGTGGCCTTAGGGTGGTCAACATTGACTCCGAAGTGAGAAAAACGGGCGTCGGAGGGCGATAAAGGAATATAACTGGTTGTTGAAACAATTGCTAACCTCCCACCCTTCTGTGACCTTCCTGGTGATGAAACAGAGGTACCTTCCAAAAATGAACGAAAATCGATGCAAAACGAATGTTCGGGGGCCAGAACGCGCAGTTTGGGGCCCCGAAAACTGCCTGTCAAGCACCGAAAGTGGCATTCGACCACGAAGTGGGTCTCTCAGACCTCAGTGTCCCTCAAAAGGGGGGGAAATAAGATGCATGCCAAAAATCGGAGCAATCGGAGATGGTTAGGCGGTCCCGAACCGAGGCACACGGCCTGACGGCTCCGAAAACCGGGAACCGGGCTCCGAAATGGGCAAAATGGCCTACAGCCACAAAATGTAGCCCACGGCCACTGAGAGATGGTCTACGGGACCTCTCCCTCCCCTCAGGGAAAGAAACAGAGAAAACTGAGTCTGGTTCGCAAACCGAGGCAAGGCACAGAAGAGGGTTCGGAAGTCCGGAGGCAGGGCTCACGGCCGAGACTCTGAGACTTCTGAACGAGCACAATATACAACATCATCGAGCGCTCAATCGGTGACGTCTGAGTCTTAAGGTCGGTCAAAAATGGGGTGTCTACAGATACCCGCAGATAACTGATTCTCAAATACTGACTGATGCCCGCAGGCCTGATGCCCAAACTCATACACTGATACATGCATTCCTGTAGAGACGCACTCTAAAGCACATAACAGATAAGTGAGAGCCAAAACACCCCTATGTTGGGGTAGGGTTTCCCTGTCCTATTTTGTCAGGAGCTAGGGTTTCACTACGCACGCAGCGGTTTCAAAGAACCTATAAACGGGTAAGCAACCTGTCCTAGTTTGGAATGGTCACTATGGATCCGAATATGCACTAGGTCGAATGGTCAAAAAGGGTGCCCCGGTAAAACCGGGGTTTGTGTTCCCATACTGGCAGAGCCCACAACCGATCAGCCTTATGGTCATGCCTTGACAAGACAAGCCTCCGGCAAACCGTTCAGGAATAGCAGATGGCAAACACGGTGTCCTAAGCGCACCAATGCAAATGCAATGCAAAGAAACACACAAGTGTAGTCAAAACCAGATATCATGAGTTCGAGTCAAGTTCTCCAAACTCCCCAGCAGAGTCGCCAGAAACTGTAGACGTCCCCGAACGCCCCGTGAGGGTTAGGTCCCGTTCCGTTCATATTGGGGTCACTACAGTTCAAGGACTCAAATGTCACGGTTCTTAATCTTGAACCAAAGAGTCCAAATCCGGCAAATCGATTTTGAAAACAGATTTTTTGAAAAGAAGTGCCAAACATGGACTACTTTGCCAGATATAGAGTCGCCACCTAAATGTTTTTTAATGGGAAATTTAGGAAACCCTGACTCGGTGCCAAAGGCCACGTGTCCGTTATCACCAAAGTTGCCTCGGCTCGGGAACTTGGGTACGATTGGGGAAGGTCACTTCGTGAGCACCCCCGCTCGCCCGGTCAAAGACCGGCCTCTACTAACCATGATATCTGTTTTTGAAAACATTGTGCGTTCTTATTCCGGTTATTAGCCTAGGTTACTATGTGATGCGCACAGCATACAAGTATAGACTGAGTCGTCTGAATTGGAACAAAACACTTCGTGTTTTTTTGCGAAAGATGGTTTGCTACCCGCAGGTAGGCTTAAAATGCAGATTTTGTCACCCTCGGGTGGGCTTAGAAAACATGGTTTTGCCACTATCTAGTGGGCTTAAAACGAACATTTGATGAATTTTTCCAATCCAAATAACCCAACCTCCACCCACAGGCATCTGTAGACACCCCATTTTTGACCGACCTTAAGACTCAGACATCACCGATTGAGCGCTCGGTGATGTTGCATATTGTGCTCGTTCAGAAGTCCCAGAGTCTCGGCCGTGAGCCCTGCCTCCGGACTTCCGAACCCTCTTCTGTGCCTTGCCTCGGTTTGCGAACTAGACTCGATTTTCTCTGTTTCTTTTCCTGAGGGGAGGGAGAGGTCCCGTAGACCATCTCTCAGTGGCCGTGGGCTACATTTTGTGACTGTAGGCCACTTTGCCCATTTCGGAGCCCGGTTCCCGGTTTTCGGAGCCGTCGGGCCGTGTGCCTCGGTTCGGGACCGCCTAACTATCTCCGATTGCTCCGATTTTTGGCATGCATCTTATTTACTCCCTTTTGAGGGACACTGAGGTCTAAGAGACCCACTTCGTGGTCGAATGCCACTTTCGGTGCTTAACAGTCAGTTTTCGGGGCCCCGAACTGCGCGTTTTGGCCCCCGAACGTTCGTTTTGCATCGGTTTTCGTTCATTTTTGGCAGGTACCTCTGTTTCATCACCAGGAAGGCCGTAGAAAGGTGGGAGGTCAGCAATTGTTTCAGCAACTAGTTATATTCCTCCGGCGCCCTCCGACGCCCGTTTTTCCCACTTCCAAGTCAATGTTGACCACCCTAAGGCCACTTTCTTCAGCTCCAAACCACATATTCGTGTTGTACACACTTGGGAGGCCACAAATATTATATGGCCGGCCAGTAATTCCATCTGACCCTTTTGAACCCCTCCTAAAAATGGCCTATTCTCTCTCTTGTTTTACAGTTTCCAATTTTGAACAACAGGGTTTTGTTGAGGGGACATGGGAGGCCACCAATATGTGGTGGCCGGCCAGAAAATCAAATTGGCCCTTTTGACCCTTGGCCGGCCGGCCACCTGCAACTCAAATAGTTGGCCGGCCATGATCCTCAGTGTGAGCACTTTACAGCTGTATATCCCTTTCCCTCCAAAAATCTGTATACGGAGGGAACTCTTTTGGAGGGAAAACTTGATCCATTTTCCCTCCCTTTTTTCCCTCCATTTCCCCCCATTTTTGGGCTACATAACAGAGCCTCCAGCTCTGTTTTTGGGGTTGAAAAAATTGCTTGGAGCTCATACATACATATCTCCCTCTATCTCTCTCATTTCCTTCAAAAATCCCTAAGTCCTACACCTCATTTCTTCATCACCACTAAGCACCACCACCACTACTCCATTTCCAGCAGCTAGGAGGCATCACTTCTCAAGCCAAGAAGCAAGCAAGGGTTGGTCTTCAAGGGTAAGTGTCAACTCCCTCTTTTTGAGCTTCATTTTGCAACATTTTTCTAGCCCCTTTGCTTGCTATTTTGAGCTCCGACCAAACCTGAAAAGATCATTTTTTGAGCTCATTTTCTTGTTTCATTAAGGGCTCAACACTGTTTGAGCCCCCCATGTTGCACTTGTTTCAATACCCTCTTGAATGCCATTTTCTTGCATAATATTTTTAGCTTGTGTGTAATCTGTTTTGGGGCCTGATGTGAACTGTAAGTAGGCCTATTTTGAGCCCCTCTTAAACTTTTAAGAAGGGCTCAACACTGTTTGGGATCTCCATATGTCACTTACCATTGTACCCCTCTTTGGTCCCCATTTTTGCATGATTTGTTAGCTTGTCTTGCTTCTGTTTTTCGGCCATGATCAGAACTGAGAGTGGCCCTATTTTGACCCCCTTGTCATGTTTCATTAAGGGTATTTGGCTTTTTGATGAATATTTTGTGTACTTCATGTTATAGCCCTCTTATGGCCTTAATCTTGCATTGCATTTTGAGCATGTTTGTATACTGATTTGGGTTTGATCATCTACTGTAAAATGCCATATTTTGGGACCCTCTTTAACATTGTTGAAGGTCCCTCACTTGTTTTAGACCCCCATATATCAGTTACTTCTTTGCCCCTTTGTTGGCCCATTTCTTGCATGAATTGTTTGCCATACTTGTATCTGTTTTTGGGGTTTGTCATAAACTATAAAACATCATATTTTTGGCCCCTCTTAAACATTGTAGAAGGGGCCTTCTGTGTTTGAGATCATCAACCATGACTTGCTTCATTACCTCTCTTGGCCCCCCATTTTTGCATGCTAATTTTGCCCTATTTGTACCCACTGTTTGGCCATGCTTCGAACTGTAAAAATGTTTTTTTGGGGCTGCCTAGATTCTTTCTTCACACTTCATGTACGAATTATGCATGCTTTGTATAGCTGTAAGCCATTTCATGTACCTAGTCTTGCATTTCGGGAGAGATTCCATGCATCGGGTGTCATTTCGCCTTGTTTCGGGGTTGTTTCCCCCCTCATTTTGCTACTGATTTTTGCATGTTTGCATATCATATTCCATGTCTTTGCCATGTCTCATTAGAGTGGCATTTCGGTGCCTGAGGGTCGGTCCTTAGTTTGCGTGCACGCGTGCACGCATTTCGAGTTGTCTTGTTTTCATCTGATGGCCTCTTATGTGAGTGTGGCTGAGGCTCTCTCATGTTGGTGTAAGCCCATATTGCATTGCGTATGCCATTTCATCCATAGCATTGTGTATGCTCGGTTGTGTATCACCTCGTGTAGAGTGTATGCCATTCCATAACATTGTGTATGTTAGAATTGTATCTTAGTTGCATTTCACGCATATCATGCATATTGCATCGTGTTCGGGATAGGAGTTAGCCCGGGCACGGGAAACGAGGTACGTTCCGTACTCCGAGTGACGGAACGTGTCTCAATTCCCAAGTCACCGACACTCCGGATTATCCATGATGGAGTTAGGTTTTGTTGTAGTGTTCATATGCATTCATTCTATATTGAGTTGTACATTATTTGGACTGTATTTATTTGGGACTGTATTATTTATTCGGACCCTCTGCGCGAGGGCATAATTGTAATAAGTGTGCATGTGTGTGATGTATGTCTTCCAACCCCACGTCTTTCTTCCCTTTTATTTACCTGCTTATGATGGTTAGATTAGGGCATGTTTCAATTAGCATACATTATGATAGCATGTTGCATTCATTCATTTGTTTTGCATACACCAGGCTCGGCGCATCATACTAACTGCATATGTATTTCAATTCCGAGTTGAATACTTGATAGCTGTAGCATTCCATATGCCATGTTTAGAATAGCTGAGCCTGCTATAGCTGCATTTTTGCATGTGTTGCATTAGGCATCTCTGTATAGTTAGGATCATGCATGATTTCTAATGAGCTTCTGTTTTGGCTTGGAGTACTCGGTAAGTTTTATGCTTTAGCATCCTTGCATGCGTGTGAGTGACTGCCATGAATAGCATGCTTACCATGAGGCTAACTGCTTATGTGATATAACTGCTTTGAATGCCTGTGGGTGGAGGTTGGGTTACTTGGAGTGGGACAATTCATCAAATGTTTGTTTTAAGCCCACTAGATAGTGGCAAAACCATGTTTTCTAAGCCCACCTGAGGGTGGCAAAATCTGCATTTTAAGCCTACCTGCGGGTAGCAAACCATCTTTCAAAAAAAACAAACATGAAATGTTTTGTTCCAATTCAGGCGACCCGGTCTATACTTGTATGCTGTGCGCATCACATAGTAAATCTAGGCTAATAACTGGAATAAGAGCACACAATGTTTTCAAAACTCGATATCATGGTTAGTAGAGGCCGGTCTTTGACCGGGCGAGCGGGGGTGCTCACAAAGTGACCTTCCCCAATCGTACCCAAGTTCCCGAGCCGAGGCAACTTTGGTGATGACGGACACGTGGCCTTTGGCACCGAGTCAGGGTTTCCTAAATTTCCCAAAAATAAAATATTTAGGTGGCGACTCTGTATCTGGCAAAGCAGTCCATGTTTGGCACTTCTTTCAAAAAATCTGTTTTCAAAACGATTTGCCGGATTTGGACTCTTTGGTTCAAGATTAAGAACCGTGACATTTGAGTCCTTCGAACTGTAGTAGACCCGCAAGCGAACCAGAACGGGGGGGAGTTGCGCCCTCCCCGGGATGCGTTCGGGGACGTCTACAGCATCCAAGCAGGTATATCACATAAGCAGTTAGCCTCATGGTAAGCATGCTATTCATGGCAGTCACTCACACGCATGCAAGGATGCTAAAGCATAAAACTCCACCGAGTACTCCAAGCCAAAACAAAAGCTCATTAGAAATCATGCATGATCCTAAATATGCTGAAATGCCTAATGCAACACATGCAAAAATGCGAACTATAGCAGGCTCGGCTATTCTAAACATGGCATATGGAATGCTACAACTAACACGTATTCAATTTGGAATTGAAATACAAATGCAGTTAGTATGATGCGCCGAGCCTGGTGCATGCAAAACAGATGAATGAATGCAAACATGCTATCATACTGTATGCTAATTGAAATATGCCCTAATCTAACCATCATAAGCAGGTAAATAAAAGGAAGAAAGACGTGGGGTTGGAAGACATACATCACACTCACACACACTTATTACAATTATGCCCTCGCGCAGAGGGTCCAAATAAATATACAGTCCCGAATAAAAGAATAGTACAGTCCCAATAATACAGTCCAAATAATGTACAAATTCCTAATTAATTAACAAATTAACTAAGAAAACTGTAAAACTGGCATGCAAGCCAGGGACTGCCTTGATTCCGCTCAGGGTGATGAATGATGCATGTTTAGGCTGCCTTGCGCGGAAATCCACTGGGATGCCTCAATTAGCCTCTGTTTGCACCTGTTCTTGAAATGCGTGCCAAGCCTCGAAAGACTGCTGATTCTTGATTTTGCTGCAACAGAGAGCAGGAAAGAGGCATAGCAATGTATTTCACGAATGTATGCATGTCTCGATCCTCGTGCCACCAATCACGCATCTCGATGCATGATGGCCGAGAAGCCGAATTGCACAACTCGATATGAAATGAATGCACATATAAACACAACAAGACCAAGACTCCATCATGAATAATCCGGAGTGTCGGTGACTGGGGGATTGAGATACATTCCGTCACTCGGAGTACGGAGCATACCTCGTTTCCCGTGCTCGGGCTAACTCCTATCCCGAACACGATGCAATATGCATGATATGCATGAAATGCGACTAAGATACATCCTAACATGCAACATGTGATGAAATGGCATACACGATGCACAAGGTGAGATGGCATGCACAATGCGCTAATATACAACCTAGCATACACAATGCTATGGAATGCAATGACATACACAATGCATAATGGACTTACACTAACATGAGTGAGCCTCAGCCGCACTCACACAAGAGGCCATTAGATGAAAACAAGACAACTCGAAATGCGTGCACGCATGCACGCAAACCGAGGACCGACCCTCAGGCACCGAAACGCCACTCTAACAAGACATGGCAAGACATGGAATATGGTATGCAAACATGAAAAAATCAGTGGCAAAATGAGATGCAAAACATCCCCGAAACAAGGCGAAATGACACCCGATGCATGGAATCATTCCCGAAACATGAAACTAGGCGTACAGAATGGCCTACAGCTATACAAAGCATGCATAATTGGTACATGAAATGAGAAGAAAGAAGCAAGGAAGCCCAAAAACAAGAATTTTTACAGTTTAGAGTGAGGCCAAACAGTGGGCCCAAGCAGGGCTAAATTAGCATACAAAAAATGGCTCCGCAAGGGAGGTAATGAAGCAAGTCACAAGTTCTGGCCCCAAACAGGAAAGGGGCCTTCTACAACATTGAAGAGGGACCAAAAATATGACTGTTTTCAGTTTATAGCAAGCCCCAAAAACAAATACAAGTATGCTAAAGATCTCATGCAAAAATGAGGCCACCAAGAGGGCTATAACATGAAGTATACAAAATATGCATCAAACAGCCAAAGACCCTCAATGAAACATGGAGAGGGGGTCAAAATAAGACCCTTTTCAGTTCTGATTAGGGTCGAAAAACAGAAGCTCAATGTGCTAACAAATCATGCAAAAATGGGGACCAAAGAGGGGTTCAATGGCAAGTGACACATGGAGGTCCCAAACAGTGATGAGCCCTTCTTCAATGTTGAAGAAGGGCTCAAAATAAGCTCAGTTACAGTTTATACCATGCCTCAAAACAGATTACTCATAGGCCAAAAATACTATGCAAAAGAATGGCATACAAAGGGATATTTAAGCAAGTGTAAAATGGGGGTCCCAAACAGGGTAAGACCCTTAATGAAATAGAAAAATGAGCTCAAAAAAATGACATTTTCAGTTATGGCCGGAGCTCAAAACAGCAAGAAAAAAGGGCTAAGGAAACTTGCAAAAATGAGCTAAAAAAAGGGGAAATGATGCTTACCCTTGAAGACCAACTCTTGGCTGTCTTTTGGCTTGAGAAATGCTGCCTCTTAGCTGCTGGAAAGCCCCTCCTAGCTGCTAGAATGGAGAGGTGGAGTGGTGCTAGGTGGTGGTGTGAAAAGGGGGTAAGAACTTGGATGATTTGAAGCTTGAAGGGAGAGAGGGAGAGGAGATATGTATATGAGGCTCAAAGGGATTTTTTTTCAACCCTAAAACCAGAGTTGGGCAGCTGGTTATGTAGACAAATGAGAGGGAGAAAGAGGGGGAAAAAAGGGAGGGAAAATCCCTCCAAGTTTCCCTCCAAAAAGTGTCCCCCCGGATACAGGTTTTAGGGGGAAAAAAAGCATACAGCTGCAATGTACTCACTGAGAGGAGCAAGGCCGGCCAAGTATTGGAGCTGCAGGTGGCCGGCCGGCCACCCCCCATGGCCGGCCAGCCAAGGGTCAAAAAGGCCAAGAAAGATTAATGGCCGGCCATGCCAAAAAGAGGGCCTCCCAAGTGTGCTCAACACAGCCATGTGATCAAAAATTGGCAACTGTGAACCAGGAGAGAGAACAAGCCACTTTTCAAAGGGGTTCAAAAGGTTTAGGTGGAATTACTGGCCGGCCATGTGATATTTGTGTCCTCCCAGGTGTGTACATCACAAATATGTGGTTTGGAGCTGAAGAAAGTGGTCTTAGGGTGGTCAACAATGGCTTTGAAGTGAGAAAAACGGGCGTCGGAGGGCGAAAATGGAATATAACTAGTTGCCGGAACAATTGCTGGCCTCCCACCCTTCTATGACCTTCCTGGTGATGAAACAGAGGTCCCTGCCAAAAATGAACGAAAACCGATGCGAAATGAAGGTTCGGGGGCCGAAACGCGCAGTCCGAGGCCCCGAAAATCGACTGTTAAGCACCGGGAGTGGTATTCGACCACGAAGTGGGTCTCTCAGACCACAGTGTCCCTCAAAAAGGAGTAAATAAGATGCATGCCAAAAACCGGAGCAAACGGAGGTAGTTAGGCGGTTCCAAACCGAGGCACACGGCCTGACGGCTCCAAAAACCGAGAACCGGGCTCCGAAATGGGAAGAATGGCCTACGACCACGAAATGTAGCCCACGGCCACT
Source organism: Camellia japonica (assembly GCA_030407325.1). Classification (NCBI taxonomy): domain Eukaryota; kingdom Viridiplantae; phylum Streptophyta; class Magnoliopsida; order Ericales; family Theaceae; genus Camellia; species Camellia japonica. The sequence goes on along the minus strand of JAPPVO010004433.1, from coordinate 12,426 downwards.
GAGAGATGGTCTGCGAGACCTCTCCCTCCCTCTGGGAAAAGAAACAGAGAAAACCGAGTCTGGTTCGCAAACCGAGGGAAGGCACATAAGAGGGTTCGGAAGTCCGGAGGCAGGGCTCACGGTCGAGACTCCGAGACTTCTGAACGAGCACAAAATGCAACATCACCGAGCGCTCAATTGGTGACGTCTGAGTCTTAAGGTCGGTCAAAAATGGGGTGTCTACATGTGGTTTTTGTTGTAGTGAAAGTGAAGTAGAATTGATTGTTCTTACTGTATTGCTCTCTTGAGATATAGAATCAATAGCTTCAAACGGTGAATGTGTTATTTACTTTTCTTGTGGGTGTGTGTAGGGATGAAGATGAATTGTTGAATACTCAGTGTCCTCGACATTTGGAGCTGAGATGGAAGACAGAGTTAGTTCTAGTGTATATGCTACCCCCTTGATTGCTGATATAAACGGGTGAAAAAAAAAAGAAGCTTTCCTTTAAAGTATTTTATGCCGCCAATTTTGGTTTTAAATTCATGTGACATATTTCATTTTAATTAATTGTTTTTCTCTTCGCTTTGTTTTAAGAGTATTGCTCAAAATTTTCTTGAAAACACTCTAGGAAAGGAAGCCAAACTTTGATGTTACCCATTGGAATTAATATAAAGCATTTTTTTAAAATTAAACTTTAACCCAAGAAAAAAATAAACAGCTTATTTTTTTCTGTAGCTTAATGACAAAACAAAATTGTGGGTTTGAAATTTAGAAAGAGCCTCTCCACACATGGTGCATTTGACCCCTTTCCCAAATCCTGCAAAGGCGGCAGCCTCTTGCACTAGGCTGCTTTTAACTGACAACACAAAGTTTTCCCAAGCTTCACAATCAAATACCCTCCGAAATGAGTGCATTCAGCAGAGAAACCTTCAATGTCTAGAAACTTCAAAAATGAAATAAAATATCTAGTAACTGTTATTCTTTGATATCAAGGATTTGTAGGGAACGTGCTTTATTTTTTGCCTAATGATTTTAATATTTGTGGTGGACAACATGTTTTATGCTGTATTCATATTTTATATCTCAGTGGCGGAAAGCTCGATATAGTTGTTCCCTCATTTGTTCACTACCTGGAAGTCCTTGAAGGTTTTGATAGAGATAAAATGCCAGGTATAACTTGTTATTGGTTCTGTGTGAAAAGCCAGAGTTGGAATATGAATTTTCCTTCTCATTGCATTATGTTAAATTAGAAGCATTTAACTCACTATTTTCTAGTCTAGTGAGAACTTAGAAGTACAAGAGCATGATGAACTTCAGGTTTTCATGCTTTTAAAATCATTAATCACTAAGGTTTTAAATCACGGTATTAGGACACATAATGGTAATGGTTCCAAACAATATGCATATTGTTCTGTGAATCGACCTTGTTCTGGTCTTTGCATCTCCAGGTAGGAAGTTACATGCGAATGCAGAAGATGATTCCGATGAAAATTTAAAAGTTTGCATTATGATATATGTTTTGAGTTCTCAATGTTCTTTCACAAACTACGCTTTAGTTGTTTTGCTTTCTTAAAATGTTCTGCAGGATATGAAGCTCCAAATCTGAGGTATGCTGAATTGTTACTATTATCTGTTGTTAGTAAAATATTGTAGTTGGTGTTGTCTTTAACTTGCATATTTACACACAGACCATCAGATACTACCTAAGAAAGTTTTTGTTTTGAGATTTGGTGTTGGACCTGTTGGTGTTCATATTTTATTTTTTTAATCCTTTTGACTTCAAGACATCAATTCATTCAATCAACTTGTTGAAGCTCCACTTATAGCTTGGCATTTTCATGATCATGCACCTTTATTTGTTTATTTATTTTTATAAGTAATCTGTGCAAAATAGACAAGTCATGGAGTCTCTGGAATTGCATTCTAGTGTAATGTGATTTTGATGTAGGAAGTGTACATAACAGTGTATCTGCATGCAATAAGAGTGCTTGCATGGCATTGCAAGCCTTTGTTCTGATCTTGGAGAAAGAATGTAATTAGGTCAATATTTAGGTTAAAGACTATTTATACATTTTAACCAATCCCTGGTTATGTATAGTCCAACATTAACTAATATGCATACATAGGAGTTGTGTAAATTCATTTTATTATAGATAAATTTTGTCTCTTATTTCTTGATTGAGAGCTAGTATATGGGGAAAAATAATCTTTTGATCAAATTGTGACATTGGACTTAGAGAGAAAAATCAAAGGTCAAGGTTCTGGAAATAGTTTGCATGTATGGACTGAAACTGGGCAATTGAGTTGGAACTAATTGGTTAGTAGTATAACTGGTTATGATGTCTCATCTATATTTTGAAACATTAGGGAACCGTTAAGGGATTAAAAGGAGATGAGGAATTTAGTTTGCTAACAGCTTTCTCAAATCTGGTGCTGGAATGATGCAATTTTGGCCGATTGAAATAATAATATTATAAAACCTGGGTAGCATTATGAGGAACCATAGTGATTATCTATTTTAATTCTCAGTGGTGTGTTTGGTTGAAGAGAAAAAAGGGAAGATAAGGGAGAGATTCAAAAAGTTTTTATTTTCTTTTGTTTGGTTGACTTAATTGGAGAGAAAATAGAAGAAAAATGAAGGAAAGTTTTTAAATATTTTATCTTCACTTTCCCCTCTCTCTCTCTCTCTCTCTCTCTCTCTCTCTCTGATAAGTAAAAATCTTCATTACACAAGCAACTTTGGAGGAAAATTAAAATTTAGATTAAAGTGCAACAAATAATGCTAAGAGTCAATAAACTACATTTTTTTCTTTTACTTTCTATCCCACTTTCTTCTCAACCAAACAAGGGGAAATGATTGGTTATTTTGTCCCCTCTTTCCTTCCCTTTTCCTCTCCTTTTATTTTCTCTTATTTTGTCACTAATTGCATCATTATCTCTTGTAATTTAGTTGAAGTAACATTTTGCATTTTATCATTTTAAAGGAAACTTGCAGACAAAGTGGCAGCCGAGGGATTTCTAGCAGTGGTTCCTGATTTCTTCTGTGGTGAACCTTTTGATCTTAATAACCCTAACCGGGAATCATGGAGAAAGGCTCATGGCGTGGTTAGTTTTTGGTTTCACTACCCTTTATCTAAAAGTCGGTCATCAAAATTGGCATGCTAGTTTCAAAGATTAAAGAAGTGATAGCGCGCACAATTTTTCTCGATTTCAACATCAAAAGGTTCCAAATTGTCATCATGTATAATTTTAAAATTTTCAGGGTTGTCCAATTGAGATAGGACTAAAACCAAAATTTTTTGACATGATTAAAATAAAATTAAAAAACAGTTAAGTAAAGAAAAATAAAATAAAATAAAATAATAAAGATCAACTTTAGGTGGATAGATTCATCACTAAAATGTTATGAGAAGCATATTGATCCTATTAGAACACAAGAGGTTTGGAAAGAAAGAATTTTTTCTTCAACAATTCAATTAGCTATGTTAATGTGAACTTTCTGCATTCCATGATAAAGGGTTTGAAGATGCCAAGCCAGTAATTTCTGCTTTACGAAGCAAAGGAGTCACTTCAATAGGAGCTGCAGGTTTTTGCTAGGGTGGTAAGATATTTATATTGCTTTTTACATGAAATAAGCTGTGAAATTTGACATATTTGAACTGGGCTGCTTCACCGACGAGTCATGGACTCGGCTGCTAAGATTATGGGTTATTTTTTGATTTCACACTTCTCAAGCTCATAACATGTGTGCGTGTGTGTTGTGTGCATGTGTGTGACTGATAGCTTGTTCTTACAAAGGTTAAGTGCCTAATTTCAATATTGGGAGCCGAGGTTTTTGTGAGACATCGATGCATTCTGTGCTTGTAGGGTTTTTGTTAGGCATTTTATGAGACAATAAATTCTTGTATCTTCAAAGACTCCCTCTTGGGGGGGGGGGAAGAATTTTTTAAGCTTATAATGTGATAGATGCAGATTAAATTAAACAAAGAAAGAAGATTTATAAAGTGACTTATTCTTTAAATTAAACAAAGAAAAAAAGATCTTATCCATTCGTGATAGAGGTATAGGTATGACAAAGGAGGATTTGATGAAGAACTTGGGAACAATAGCTAAATCTGGAACTTCAGGTATTTTATTTTATTTTATCAATAAGGCTGAGTGTTTTACTAGTACAATGTGAACTTCTTCCTTGGGGGGAGTTAATAATTAATGTTCTGTAATTGAATTTATTCTAATATTATACAGCTTTTGTGGAGAAAATGCAGACAAGTGGAGACCTTAATCGCATTGGGCAGTTTGGTGTTGGGTTTGTTTTACTCTGTTTATCTTGTTGCTGACTATGTTGAAGTCATTAGCAAACATAATGAAGATAAACAGTATGCCTCTGAATTCATATCCTTTTTCTAGTGAACTTGAGTAGTTGTTCTTACAGTCGAAAATTCAATAAATGTAACTGTGGATGTATCTAATTTGTTGGCTTCCAGGTATGTTTGGGAATCAAAGGCTGATGGGGCATTTGCAATTTCTAAGGATACATGGAATGAACCACTTGGCCGTGGGTTTGTTATGTTTGGTTTATAGCTTCTTGACATCATTCTAACCAAGGTATATGAATATTTTGAAGCAGAGACAGCGATTCTTGGCCAGGTAAATAATGCACTTGATGTGATGAAACTACAGGATGGTTTTTCCCAGACCTAGGATTGAATGATATATTTGTTTTGTTTGCTGAAAAGCCTTATTTCACCGTAACTACTTTGTTTATGATGATTGTGCCTATTTTGTATGTAGTCACTTTCTTACTTATATGCTATTGAAGCATTTGATGAGGCATCACTCCGTGACACATGCTTATTATAAATGGTCAATATTACAGCTTATGGACGCATAAGCTTTAAGTTATATTTTCCTGGATTCTGCATTGCATTTAGTGGAACTTAATTATCAATGATATTTCCTTTCACTTTTGTATGGCAATAGCTGCTGGACTTGTTTCTTGGCCATGCCTCTTCCAATGGGATAGGGCCAGGAATTTTTTTTTAAAGCCTAGCTAGGTTCAGTATCCTACGTTGATGTTATTTCTATGATGAGCTTGTTTCTTATACTTCTTTGTTCTAATAAAATAATATACTGTAGGGACTCTGTCAGCCCATTTAATTGTTTAGACTAACTTTTAATTGCACCAGGTTCTTCAAACAAATGAGTTATGCTGTTGTTATACCGCTTTTGATAATTAGTGCATTGAGGAGTTCTGCATTTTGGTTTTCTAATGCTATATTTTCCACAATGACAGCCAATGAGTATGCTATATTTTTCTAATGCTATACTTTGAGTTTGTAAATAAAATTGAGCATTCTCACTGTCTTTCTTCTCACATATTGCAGGATTCTCATGTTGATTGACAAATGCCCATCTAATTTATTTATGGTCTTCTTCCATAGACATTGTAATTGAATGGTTTAAAAGCATTATATATATATATATATATATTTCTTTTTTGATTGATGGATACTTGTACTAAAGCATATTTTTTTATGGTTTTACAGGGTAGTTATGATGCTGACCAATCTCCAATTCTTCTCAGTGCCATCTTTAGTTTTTTTTCTTTTTTCTAATTTTTGCTTTGAAAACATTAAAGGCCGTTTATCTTATTTACCATCTTTGAATTTATTTTTTTTTGTAAAATTTTGCTTTCTATACTCATTATGGTCTGGGAATTGAGAGCTTTCTACCAGCCGTTAACTCTGTTTTTCCTTTTCAATTTTGTTACGGGAGTTAGTATTCTAGGGAATGTACAACACGTGTGTATATATATATTATATTTCTATTTTTATAATTTTTTAAAAATATTTTTGTTCTTGTTAAAATTCTAGGTTCTGAAATACAGGTGGAGTTGAATGCTGTGTAGTGGCTAGTAAATGAGATTTAATTGGAAGCATATCATTTTCATAGATTGTTGGTTGCTTCCTTTCTGTTTAGTTCCTTGGCTCAATTTATCCATCAATGGTTCGGTTTTTTGTAGTGTGGCTGCAGCTATGAATGATTTTCAGAATCCCTGCATCCAGGTTAGTTCTTTTGGTGCTTTGACAATTGTAAATTTTAGATGATTACAATTGATTGTCTGTCTTGTCCTTGGTCCTGCAAATATCAATTGCATGAGTAAATTTGGTTTATGCATTTGTTGAGTCACTTTTAGCTATTTGGCTTTTACTTTTTACTTATATTTTCTACTTTTAAGGATTCATATTGACGAGTTTGGTAGTCCCTGATATATTCTCCAGTTCGGATTTTATGTTTTTTTGATATCAATTACTATGGATCAATGTGATTTTGGTTGTTCACCATTGTTTTGGTGATATAAATTAACAAACTTCGAAATACTTCTATAAGCAATGGTGAGGGTTTCATTCGAAAAAACTTCCTCGAGAGCCAAAACCTTGAGGTACTTGAGATCAATTTTTTTCCTATAAATGGGTATCCACACTACCAAATATTTGCATCAAATGGCTGAAAATAACTTAGATTTCAAATCAATAGTTATTTTCCGACTTCCAAATCGAAAAGTTACAGCAGAAACTATGTGAGACGGATTAAGTGAAATAGAAGCCTGTCATGAGCCTAAGGGAAAGTGGTTAGAGTTCTGCTAGATGTAGATAAAGCGGGCTATTGAAGTGGGTGGGAGGATGTAACAAACATAGGATAAAAAATGTTGCTGTTTGGAAAAAAAATGTTTTTAGAGTTGCAGCCAAACATTGAAAAACAAAATAAATGTAAATTATTTTACATGGAATTATTTTCGTTGTAAATTATTTTACATCAAAACAAATGGAGTTTGAAACAAATAGAAGTTTCCCTTAATTATGTTGTAAATGATGATTTTTTTTTTTTTTGGCTTCTTTTTGCAGATTCAATCCTTTTGAGTACGTGATTATATCTTCGCATATCGATATTGGAGCTCACTATTGATATCAAAACAAGCTATAATATCTATGTTTTTTTTTTTTTTAATATTTGTATTGTCGATACTTTTGTTTGTTTTAGATACAAAAATTTGAGTTCTTGAATATAAAAAATTATTAATGTTGTTGGAGGATGTTTTATATGTTTTTGTAAAGAATATTTGGTTGACAATTGTTACAAGGTACATATATTATTCTTGGTATATGATTTTTTGAATGTGAATTTGGATGTGGCTGTGGATGTATTTTAGAAAATATTAATAATTTGTATAAGGAATATTTAATAAAATATGACTTTATAAAAAATAATTTTATCGCTAATGTAATTCTCATTTCCTTATATTTTTTTAGCGACGGGTTAACCTGTCGCATATACATATTAGTTCCAATCTTTTGCGACGATTTCAACTGTCGCAAATAAATCTTTTGCGACGGTTTAAACTGTTGCTAATACGGTATTAACTTAACACTACTTTTTTGGCGACGTTTTAGACCGTCGCTAATAATACTTTTTGCGACGGCAAATACTGTTGCTAAAAAAGATTTTTTGCGACGGTGTAGACACCCCATTTTTGACCGACCTTAAGACTCAGATGTCACCGATTGAGCGCTCGGTGATGTTGCATATTGTGCTCGTTCAGAAGTCTCAGAGTCGCGGCCGTGCGCCCTGCCTCCGGACTTCCGAACTCTCTTTTGTGCCTTGCCTCGGTTTGCGAACCAGACTCGATTTTCTCTGTTTTCTTTCCTGAGGGGAGGGAGAGGTCCCGTAGACTATCTCTCAGTGGCCGTGGGCTACATTTCGTGGCCGTAGGCCATTTTGCCCATTTCGGAGCCCGGTTCTCGGTTTTCGGAGCCGTGAGGCCGTGTGCCTCGGTTCGGGACCACCCAACCATCTCCGATTCCTCCGGTTTTTGGCATGCATCTCATTTACTCCCTTTCGAGGGACACTGGGGTCTTAGATACCCACTTCGTGGCCGAATGCCACTTTCGGTGCTTAACGGCCTGTTTTCGGGACCCCGAACTGCGTGTTTTGGCCCCCGAGCATTCGTTTTGCATCGGTTTTTGTTCATTTTTGGCAGGTACCTCTGTTTTATCACCAGGAAGATCACTGGAGGGTAGGAGGCCAGCAATTGTCTCAGCAAGCAGTTATGCTCTTCCGGCGCCCCCCGGCGCCCGTTTTTCTCACTTCCGGGCTAATGTTGAACACCCTAGGGCCATTTTCTTCGAGCCAAAACCACATATTTGTGTTGTACACACATGGGAGGACCCTAAAAACACATGGCCGGCCAGTAACTCAACTTGACCCTTTTGAACCCCTCTTTAAAATGGCCTATTCTCTCTCCTGTTTTAGAATTGTCAAATTTGAACCACAGGGTCTTGTTCAGCACACCTGGGAGGACACCAATCTTTGGTGGCCGGCCACTAAATCAAGTTGGCCTTTTTGACCCTTGGCCGTCCGGCCATAGGGGGTGGCCGGCCGGCCACCTGCAGCAAAAGTAATTGGCCGGCCATGATCCCCATACTGTGCACTTTACAGCTATGTACCTTTTTCTCCCAAAAGATCTGGATCCGGGGGGGATATTTTTGGAGGGAAGCTTGGAGGAAGTTTCCTCCCTTCTTTTCCTCCTCTTTTTCCCCCATATAGTTGGCCTCCCAACTAAAAGAAAAGAGTTAGAAAATTGCTCTTAAGCTCAACAACACATATCCATCTATATCTCTCTCATTTCTCTCAAGTTTGCTTCCATTTCTTCATCATCATCAAGCACCACCACCACCACTCCATTTCCAGCAGCTAGGAGAGCTTTCCGGCAGCTAGAAGACACCCATTCTTCAAGCAAGAGGCAGCCAAGACTTGTCTACAAGGGTAAGCTTCCATTTCCCTCTTTTGTAGCCTTTTCTTGCCTCTTTTCTTAAGCCTATTTGCTCATTGTTTTGAGCTCCGACCTTAATTGAAACTAGGTCTATTTTGAGCTGTTCTTAATGTTTGTTCAAGGGCTCAACCCTGTTTGAGCCCTCTATGGCACACTTGTTTCAATATCATCTTGTATGTCAATATTTTGCATGCTTTTTCTAGCCTATGAGTGATCTGTTTTCGAGCATAATGTAAACTGTGAGTGGGCTTATTTTGAGCCCCTATTAAACATTGAAGAAGGGCTCAACCCTGTTTGGCCTCTCTATCATGCACTTGCTTCATAATATCTCATATTTACCGTAAATTTGCATGATTTATTTGACCTACATGTAGTCTGTTTTGGAGCATGTCATGAACTGTGAGTAAGCTTATTTTGTGTCCCTATACAACATTGTAGAAGGGATCAACCTTGTTGGGGGTCTCCATGTTGTGCTTGTGTTTATACCCCTCTTTGACCCCCATTTTTGCATGCTTTTTTAAGCTTATCTAGCTTCTGTTTCCTGCCATAATCAGAACTGGAAAGAGTCATATTTTGATCTTCTTGACATATTTCATTAAGTGTCTTTTCTGGTTTGACGAATGTTTAGGGTACCTCATGTTATAGCCTTGTGTATCCTAGTTCTTGCATGGCAATTTTAGCATGTTTGCATACTGAGTTGGGGGATGTCATCTACTGTAAATGTGCATATTTTTAGTCCCTCATCAGTATGGTAGAAGGGTACTTTTCCATTTGGGCATCGCATGTATCACTTGCTTCAATACCCCTCTTACGGGGCCATTTTTGCATTCTTGCTTAATCCTATATATGCTTGCTGTTTACCCCTTTTTGTGACTGAAAAATGCTTGTCTTGGGGCTGCCTTGCTACTGTATTTCATTCCATGTCCATATTATGCATGCATTGTATGGCTATAGGCCATTTCGGGCGCCTAATATCGCATTTCGGGACCATTCCGTGCATTTGGTGTCATTTCCCCACCTTTCGGGACTGTTTTGCATCATTTGTGAGTGCTGAAATTCCATTTGCATGTTTGCATATCATTTTCTATGTCATTTCATGCTTTAATGCATTGCCTCGGTTTGCGTGCCCGTGTGCACGCATTTCGAGGCACCTCATTTTCATCCGACGGCCTCTTATGTGAGTGTAGCTGAGGCTCTCTCATGTTAGTGTAAGTCCATTTTGCATTCTGTATGTCATTTTAGTCTCATCGCATTGCGTATGCCATTGCCTCGGTTTGCGTGCCCGTGTGCACGCATTTCGAGGCATCTCATTTTCATCCATCGGCCTCCTGTGTGAGTAGGGTTGAGGCTCTCTCATGTTGGTGTAAGCCCATATTGCATCGCATACCTCATTTTAGTCCTATTGCATTCCGTATGCCATTTTCTCGGTTTGCGCGCCCGTGGGCACGCATTTCGAGACATCTCATTTTAGTCCCACTATATATCATATTCCATGTCATTTCATGCCTTTATGTCATCGCCTCGGTTTGCGCGCCCGTGTGCACGCATTTTGAGGCGCTTCATTTTCATCCATCTGCCTCTTATGTGAGTGTGGCTGAGGTCCACTCGTGTTAGTGTAAGCCCAATTTGCGTTGCGTATGACATTTTATGCCTTAGGATCATTTTCTCGGTTTGTGTGCCCGTCTGGCACGCATTCCGAAACATCTCATTTTCATAGCATTGTGTATGTTAGGATTGTATTTTAGTTGCATTCATGCATATCATGCATATTGCATCGTGTTCGGGATAGGAGTTAGCCTGGGCACGGGAAACGAGGCGCGTTTCGTACTCCGAGTGACGGAACGGGTTTCAATTCCCAAGTCACCGACGCTCCGGATTACCCATGATGGAGTTAGGTTTTGTTGTAGCATTCATCTGCATTCATCCTATATTGAGTTGTGCAATCCGACTCCTCGGCCATCATGCATCGAGATACGTGATTGGTGGCACGAGGATCGAGGCATGCATATATTTGTGAAATACATTGCTATGCCCCTTTCTTGCTCTCTGTTGCAGCAAATCAAGAATCAGCAACTTTTCGGAGTCTGGCACGCATTTCGAGAAACATTGCAAACAGAGGCTAATTGGGGCATCCCAGTGGATTTCTGTGCAAAACAGCCCAAAACATGCATCACTTCATTATCCGGAGCGGAGTCAAGGCAGCCCCCTGGCTTGCATGCCAGTTTACAGCTTTCTTAGTTAATTTGTTAATTAATTAGGAATTTGTATATTATTCGGACTGTATATTTTGGACTGTATATTATTCGGACTGTATATTCTTTCGGACCCTCTGTGCGAGGGCATAATTGTAATAAGTGTGGGTGAGTGTGATGTATGTCTTCCAACCCCACGTCTTTCTTCCCTTTTATTTACCCGCTTATGATGGTTAGATATAGGGCATATTTCAATTAGCATACAGTATCATAGCATGTTTGCATTCATTCATCTGTTTTGCACGCACCGGGCTCGGCGCATCATACAAACTGCATTTGTATTTCAATTCCAAATTGAATACGTGTTAGCTGTAGCATTCCACATGCCATCTTAGAATAGCCGAGCCTGCTATAGTTTGCATCTTTGCATGCGTTGCATTAGGCATTTTCTGTATACTTAGGATCATGCATGATCTCTAATCGGTTTTCTGTTTTGGCTCGGAGTACTCGGTAAGTTTTGGTGCTTTAGCATCCTTGCATGCGTGTGAGTGACTGCCATGAATAGCATGCTTACCATGAGGCTATATGCTTATATGATATAACTGCCTGAATGCCTTTGGGTGGAGGTTGGGTTACTTGAATTTGGACAATTCATCAATTGTTTGTTTTAAGCCCACTAGATAGTGGCAAAACCATTGTTTTCTAAGCCCACCTGAGGGTGGCAAATCCACGTCTTAGCCTACCTGCGGGTAGCACCATCAAACCATTTTCAAACAAACAAACATGAAATGTTTTGTTCCAATTCAGGCGACCCAGTCTATACTTGTTTGCTGCGAGCATCACATAGTAACCTAGGCTAATAACCGGAATAAGAACTCACAATGTTTTCAAAATAAGATATCATGGTTAGTAGAGGCCGGTCTTTGACCGGGCGAGCGAGGGTGCTCACGAAGTGACCTTCCCCAATCGTACCCAAGTTCCCGAGCCGAGGCAACTTTGGTGATGACGGACACGTGGCCTTTGGCACCGAGTCAGGGTTTCCTAAATTTCCCATAAAAAACATTTAGGTGGCGACTCTGTATCTGGCAAAGCAGTCCATGTTTGGCACTTCTTTCAAAAATCTGTTTTCTCAAAACGATTTGCCGGATTTGGACTCTTTGGTTCAAGATTAAGAACCGTGACACAAATCGAGTCCGAGCTGTAGCGAGGTCCCCCGCGGGCTTGTTACAGTTTCTGGCGACTCTGCTGGGGATTTAGAGAACTTGACTCGAACTCATGATTTCTGTTTTTGACTACACCGTGTTTGCCATATGCCATTCCCGAACGATTTGCCGGAGGCTTGTCTTGTCAAGGCATGTCCATAAGGCTGATCGGCTCTGGGCTCTGACAGCATGGGAACACAAACCCCGGTTTTACCGGGGCAC
>JAPPVO010004432.1:0-25835 GCA_030407325.1 Camellia japonica | reverse complement strand
AAATAGGGTTATGATTTGGTTCTCTCTGGCCATAGCAGAAATTCAATTAAAAATTCTGTTTTTGACTTCGATTGATCTAATTTCCTTCAAACCATTGTGGAAATCTGTAGCAGAGTACTCCTGAATCTGAAATCATGCTTTGGCCCATAATGCAACTCTAGTGTTGGCTATGATATAAGAAAGAAAAATCTATAAATACCTCAAAAAAAAAAAAACACTTTGTATCCAAGTTGAGAAAAGCCAGCCATGATATGATCTGCCTACTCCAGGTAGTCCTACTGGTTTTTCTGGGTTCTATTTCCTAATAAATTCTCTCTAACCAAACAGGTTTTCAGATAATAACCCTACTCCAAAAATATGTTGTCATCAATTCCTAATAATCAATCAATGAGCTACATTGTAATATTATTCACACATTCCTAGTAATCAATCAATGAGCTACATGATAATATTATTCACACATTACCTAATTCGAGTATTTGAGAATTTGATTAACAAACAAGTTTCCACATCCCGTGTCTTCACTCCCTCAAATCCGAGAGGCCGGTTCTACTATGCCTCTCATAACTGTCACTTTTGACATCATCCATCACTGCCAACCTATGAAGTATGTGTATTTCAAAAACATGCCGTACCCGTATCGGGTACTTACCGGCGTATGGTATCTCGTATGGTACTTCTACATACGTACTGGGTACAAGAAACACGTATCCAAATTTTTTGTTCTTAATTTTTGACATACTCAGATGTACCTAGTATATACCCAAGTCATATCGTACCTCAGTTGAAACAATATTTTCTTCTACTATAGAGATAAAACTCCTTTCACTAGGCTTCTTTTTTATTTTTAGTTTTATGCTTAGCATGATTTTAAAATTAAACTATGGTTTGTATGTTATTTAATATATTGACATTTAATTTTGATTTATACCTTTACTTTTGACATTAAAGGTTAATTATAGGTTAGCTCTTAATAAATTAAAGGGAGATTTACCAATAAATCCCAAATGTTAAACTTATGAACCAATTGGTCCCAATTTTTTTCTAATAAACCGTTTAGTCCTTGGATATTTTGAGGGACCTTAATGCCCTCATTTAGATGTTATTAGATGCATGCTCTTTATGAGAGTGTGTCACGTGACACACACAATGGGTGCCACACATCAACAAAGTACACTAAGGCTCTTTATGCTTTTTGTCTTGGAGTGTCACGTGACACACACAATGGGTGTCACACATCAACAAAGTACACTAAAGCTCTTTATGTTTTTTTCCTTAGAGTGATGTGTGTCACGTGACACACACAATGGGTGCCACACATCAACAAAGTACACTAAGGCTCTTTATGCTTTTTGCCTTGGAGTGTCACGTAACACACACAATGGGACGTGACACACACAATGGGTGTCACACATCAACAAAGTACACTAAGGCTCTTTATGCTTTTTTCCTTGGAGTGATGTGTGTCACGTGACACACACAATGGGTGCCACACATCAACAAAGTACACTAAGGCTCTTTATGCTTTTTGCCTTGGAGTGTCACGTAACACACACAATGGGACGTGACACACACAATGGGTGTCACACATCAACAAAGTACACTAAGGCTCTTTATGCTTTTTGCCTTGGAGTGATGTGTGTCACGTGACACATACAATGGGTGCCACACATCAACAAAGTACACTAAGGCTCTTTATGCTTTTTGCCTTGGAGTGTCACGTGACACACACAATGGGTGTCACACATCAACAAAGTACACTAAGACTCTTTATGCTTTTTGCCTTAGAGTGTCACGTGACACACATAATGAGTGTCACACATCAACAAAGTACACTAAGGCTCTTATGCTTTTTGCCTTGGAATGATGTATGTCACGTGACACACACACGGAAGGTATAATTGACCACTCAATGTTACTAAACAAAGGAAATAGGATCAATTGGTAAGATATTTCTCCACTAATAGGACTAATCAGAACAATAGAAATAACCTTAGGACCAATCGGTAAAACTGTTTGTGAAATAGGATTTATTGGTAAATATCCCTAAATTAAACCATTTAATTAATTTTTACATTACTCTAAATTAAAAATAAATATTTTTTACAAGCATACCAAGTCGAACCCATACCCTATTTTTTTTAGATTTTACTGTATCGACGTACCTGTATCGTACCAATACCAGTACTCGTACTCGTACCCGTGCTTCATAGCAGTGCCAACGTAGTGTTTAAAAAATGCATTCTATCAGTTATCCTTTCGAAGTGATAAAAGATGCTCTAAATGAGTTCTATCAGTTATCAATTGGTAATAGGCCAAACTTTTTATATTTTTTTGATCGGAAAGGGGAAAATATATTAAGATGTGGGTATAATTACATCATTGTAAATCAAACAACTCAACTCATAGGGAGGCAAAGCAACCCAGTTAACAGGTAAAAGTAAAAATGCATTTGCATTAGCAATCCAATGTGCAACTTTGTTAGTATTTCGCCTGGTCCAGTAGAAAAACAAGGGCCAAGTCTGGGAGATCCACCTAATATAACTGAATCAAATTCTGCAAGTTCCAGAGGGCATTATACCTATTAAATATGTGGGTGTTACCCTCCTCTCGATCAGATTAAAATACAAGGATTGCGGACAATATTCCTCAAAAAAAAAAAAAAAAAAAAAAAAAACAAAGATTAAGGACAATTGAAAGATAAAATTATCAAATTTTACTGGTAGCTCTTTATTCATTTTACCTACTAAGGTGGTTAAAGACATTGAAAATGTGTTTACAAATTTGAAACAAAGTGGGGAAAAAAGTTGTTTGGAATTCTATTTGTACTCCAAAAATTAAAGGGGATATGGGGATCAAACTTTTAGGCTGTGTTTGGATTATGAATTTAAAAATGAGAACGAAAATGAAAAATGTGGGTCAAATGTAAGTAAAATGCAATTATATTTTATCCATATTTCATTTATATTTTTCCTTTCTCTTTTCAAAGCTCTATCAAAATCCATGATGTAAACATCCTTAAAGCTTTGGAATAAATGGATTGATACTTGTAATTAAATATGTCATTGGTGATCAGCTGGACACTTTCCTGTGAATTGATAATTGTTATTTTCTTGGAGCCTCTCCATAAGAAATTTGCTAATAGAAACAGAGAAACAGAGCGATTCAAGAATTTGTGACAAAGCAGTCCCACTAATTTCAGGCCTATGCCTAACATTGCTAATATAGTGGTTTGGATTCTATCTGCTGATAGGACATATGTTCCTCTACAATTGCCTGAGAAGGTATCTGTAAAATTCATTGCCCCAAAATTGTTTAGCTCACTCAAAATATACATAAAAGTGCATTCTTCTTTTGGAAAAATTTGTAGTAAAATTTATGAGTGGCAAATCAAATATACATAAAAGTGCATTCTTCTTAGTGAAAAATTTGTGATAAAATTTATGAGTGGTAAATTTATGATGTGCACCATAAACTAAAAGTGTTGTACTTTTTGGGCAAAAAAATTGAATTTTTTTTTATGATTTATGTTATAAATTTTTGTGATATTGCTATGAAGATATATCATATAATATATCATATACATAGTTTTAAGAGTGCAAATAGTAACATCTTCCTTCATCTTATGGGCCCTCTGCCATGGAAGAATGGTTTCAAAGAAAAGATTGCTAGAAAGAGTTATGACATAGATCCTATCTTTTTCTTTCTGTGACAAGTTTTACCTCTCATAGTTATTGGTTCATTTGCTAGCTTGCATCTAGGGGTGTAAAAATGACTCGTGGTTCGTGAGCGGTTCGAAATTTGCCCATGGCCCGGGCTGGGCCCGGCCCGTTTAGGTTCGTTTGGACCCGGACTAGAGCCCAGCCTGAGCCCCAAGGCCTGGGCGATCATTTTGAAGTTCGGTCCGCCCTAACCCGCTCATCTGCCCAGTGTCTTTTTTAATGAAAAACAGAGACCAGGCCCAGACTCGCTAGGCCAGCCCAAGGCCCGAACACTCCTAAACCTAGGCTTGGGCCTAATTTGTTGGCATGTGGCCCGGCCCGGCCCAATCCGATCCGAATTTTGGCTAGAGCTCGCGAGGCTCGACATGGGCCGAGCCAGTTTTACACCCCTATTTGCATTTTTTTGATAGAATGGGTAAAATTTAACTGGATTAATATTTTTAAAATCTTTAAATATGATATAAATTAGTTGTTAGTAAAATTTATGTTTGATTTATAGATTTGGAAATAAATTTACAAAGAGAAAGAAAAAAAAAAGAGGTAAAATTATGTAAAATATAAATAAATTTTTTCATCTATTTTTTTTTATTTTTTCTTCAAATCTATGAACCAAACATAATTTTAAAAAAACGTGAATAGGTGATATAAATTAATCGTTTTATTTATGCTTTTAAAATCATATGTATTTCTACTCTAAGAATTGTGTTTATTTTTGTTAGGTTGTCGTATGATTATATTTGTATTTTATATTTGTGATGGGAAAGAAAGAGGGGTGAAAGGACGGGCAAAAAAACCAATTTATGTTACATCCCATCTTTAATAATTGAGCCATAAGGCTGAGTCAAAAGCAAAAGCAAAAGCAAAATGGGCCACCCACATCACATGGGTTGTGGGGTTGGGTCAATCGAAGGACAAATGCACCTTCCTTTGTCTGGTGGGTAGATACATACAAATTGTACAAAAATGACAGCTACTTTTTATTTTTGTTATTTTTCTTTCAGCTTTAGAAAAGTAAAATTAAATGGAAACAATATTTTAAAAAAAAAATTCCATGGTTTGACTATGGAAATAAAATAGATTATGAATTTTTATTTTCGTTAATTTTAATCATAATTTTTTGATTTATTTTTAATTTAAATTATTATCTATTTTTGGCAAGTAAAATTAATGAAAAATAATAATATTTAACTATTAAACTCAATAGTAATGCTATAAATACTAATTAATTTACTAATTAACATACTAACTAGATACAATATTATACAAATCATGTTAAGTGGTGGAATCTACATGTATGTCTTGTATTTTAGTTAGTGTGTTAGTACGCTAAGGGCATGTTTGATTGGAAGGATTAGAACATGGGATTGAAATTATTAATTCGTGGACCTAATTATTCCATGTTTGTTTTGACATTTTGTTTTAAGATTATTAATCCAATGGATAATTAATCCAACAAATTTGTAGGATTATTAGTAATGGGGTAAGGGTGGAATTGTGAATACCACACTAATTTGATAGGATTATTAATACCTCACTATTAGTCTTGTGAAATCAAATATGGCCTAAGTGTTTCTAGCATTACTCTAAACTCAATGTAGGTTTACATAAGATGTTTAGAATATTTTTCTTCGTTGATTTTAATGATTAAATTTTTTTTATCAATTTTACTTAACAAAAATAGACAATAAATTTTTTTTGAACCAAAAATAGGCAATGATTTAGATTAAAAATAAACTAAAAGATTATGATTAAATTGATAGAATTAAAAAATTAATATTTATTTTGTTATAAAGGTTAAACATTGAATTTTTTTCGTTTAGTAATTTTCCAAATTTAAATTTTGAATAGTTAAGCAAACAAGTGAATGGTATTGAAATTTTGTATAACGGATATATCATGTTAATTTACGCCTAATGTCATCTTAATCTCCAAACTTAGAGCTCGTTTGGGAAGTGGGTTGATTTTTTGACTTTTTAACTTTTTTTGTTATTTTAGTTTGAGGTTAAAAAATTTAGTTTGGGAAGAACTTTTGACTTTTTTAATTTTTTTGTGAGAGAAAGAATGTAATGATTATGAGTTGGATGTGATATTTTGTCTTATTGAACTAAAAAACTTATTTTGTTTTTTGTGACTATTTTAGCCAAAAAAAAAAAAACCTCCAAACTAACTTCCAAAATGGAGGTTTAAGATGTTTGGAATGGATTTCCAAAAATTTTGACCCGTTTATATAATTATAATTTTATGGAAATACACTGTTTTTAATCATTAATCTGTAATTTTTTCTTGGGCAAGGCTTCTTTAGTTCACTTTGTGGGCTAGACGGTATTGATGGGTTCATGAGGTTTATTATGGGTCATATTTTGATAATTCGAATAATTTAATATGTAAGACTAATTGAGTATTTCATCTTTACATGTTGATCAAATATCAATAGTCCCTCAATAAGAATATTTTTGTTGATAATTTATTTTTTAAATTATATTTACTATTGAAAAAAGATGATTTGATTGAGGGATTATCAATAATCGATCAAATAATTTATATTATCATCTTTACAACTTAATTTTTTTCATCTTTATAACTTGATTTTTTTCATAGATAAAATACTCAATAAATTTAATAAATTAAATAATTTATATTATCAAAATAAAATCCGTAATAAATCCACGGATCCAGCTGCACGGTTAGTCGTCTTTTTTATTTTATTTTATTTTATTTTTATTTTCATCTTTTCAACTGGCATGTTATTTCTCATTCAATAATTGAGCTATGGTCCAAAAACAAAAGCAAATGCAAAAGCAAATGCAAAGTCTGCCACTCCCATCACATGGGTTGTTGTCCTGCGATTGGGGGTTGGGGTTGGGGTTATAAATGAATAGAATCATTTGTAAATAAGTTTGAACTTAATTTGAGAATGGCTCGTTTGCATTTAGTTGGTTAAATTTATATTGTGCATAAATTTGTTAAAATTTTAATAAATAAATTTAAATATTTAAAACTCAGCTCATTAATTATATTTATTTAAATAATAATAGAATAAATATATATTTATATATTAAATAATATAAAAATATTTTTAAAAATAGGATATTAATGTGTACTAATTGTGTATTATTTTGTATATTTAAATAATATAAATATAAATATAAATATAAATAATAGTTAAATTTATTTATATGTATATAATAGTTATCTATAGATAATATATATTTATATAATAGTAGTGGTAGATATTATTATTTTAGTAATATATTGACTTTTTTTTAGTATATATTTATATATATTGTATATATAATTGTATAAACAAAATTTCAATTGCAACTTTTTTTTTTTTTTTTGTGACAGGAAAATCCTATCTATCCTCCCACAGGTCCAAGGCATCACCCCTTGCAGAGATTACCAGGGTGTCCTGTTAGCCGCCCAGGAGATTGGCCCAGGGAGAAGGGAATTGAACCTGTGACCTTGGGGCTTAAACCCCAAGCCTTAACCATAATGCCACCCACTCCTTGCATACTTAAGTATGAATTTATAATTTCTTTGGCTCATTAAGACTCGCGAATAAGTTCGGGCTTGAGTCAAGTCTAAGTCAACTTGGTTCGAATTCGTTAAAATCTTAATAACCAAGTCTAAACATTTTAAAATTCGACTCAGCTCTGCTTATTTGCAACTCTTGTTCGAAGCATAAATGCACCTTCCTTTAAATGGCTAGTACATTTTATTTTATTTTTTCTTACATAATTCAATTAATTTTTAAATTTTAAAAAATAAGAACTAAATTTTGAATAATAAACTATAACAGTTTAACATAGTCTCTTACAATATAAATATATAAAACAATTTAAAAAATATTACACCAAATAATCCAAATTACAATAAATTGTGAAAGTTAAATCATGCGTCTATAATTTAGTTCATGTACGATTTACTCATCTCACATTTGAAAATAAACACATAATTTTTATGATTTTTCTCACAATCATTTATTGGCTAAAAGACTCATTTTACTTTAAAAAAAAAAAAAAAAAACGTTAACTCATTTGAAATATCTATTTCCCATTAAGAAACTCATTTTAGCCATTATGAAGGCAATTAGAAAAGTAACCCAAAAGAAACCAAAAAAAAAAAAAACAATAGGCTTCAGTTGGATTGTGTTGTTTGGGCTATGGGGATTTGTCACGGCTCCGTGATTTGAGCTGTTTAGTTTTCAAATTACAGTATGTCAATTATTTATGAAAAAAAATCAGATCGATTCGATAATTATAATCACATTAGGTCATGACAAAAACAAACAACAAACAATATTTAAAAATTTGAACATTTATTTTTTGGAAAACAAATGTAATGAACTAACATGACTATGGTTATTAAATTGACTTGATTTTTTACATGATTGATTTATACATTGTGATCTAACAAAAAAAAAAAAAATTGATTTAGATCATCTGAACAAAACCCTAATAGACTCCACAAATCAAAACAATACGATAGGTGAGCCCAAACTATAATATGTCAAAACAAGCTAATTATTTTAGTATTAATTTTTTATAGGCTTAATTTTTAGCTAGGAAATTAACATTTTAGTTAACTCTAAAAAAAACTTTAAAAAGTTCCATCTCATTATATAATTCATGAATATTTCCCTTATTTTTTAAGGCAAAACACACTTTATGCTTTGCACTTCGTTCTATTTATGTAAAATAAATTATACTTACCTCTCATAATTTAAAAAGAAAAAGAAAGTTAATCTTACGTTTTTTACATAATTATATTGACTTTGTACAAAATTTTAATTCATGTAACACTTAAGTTATTTTTCATCAATAACTTTTTGGTCATATAAATGAAAAAATAATATTACAATATCTTTCATACTAAAATGTTTATTTACCATTATTGATTTCAGTATCTAATTATATATGGGGTTGTTTGAAATAGGGTTATGATTTGGTTCTCTCTGGCCATAGCAGAAATTCAATTAAATTCTGTTTTTGACTTTGATTGATCTAATTTCCTTAACCTTTCTGGAAATCTATCACAAGGTATTCCTGAATCTGAAATCATGCTTTTGCCCATAATACAACTCCAGTGTTGGCTATGATATGAGAAAGAAAAATCCATAAATACCTCAAAAAAAGCACTGTTATCCAAGTTATGAAAAGCCAGACATGATATGATCTGCCTACTCCAAGTAGTCCTACTGGTTTTTCTAGGTTCTATTTCCTAATAAACTTTCTCTAGCCAAACAGGTTTTCAAATAATAACTATACTCCAAAAATATGTTATCATCAATTCTGAGTAATCAATCAATGAGCTACACGGTAATATTATTCACACATTACCTAATTCGAGTATTCTAGAATTTGATTAATAAACAATCGAGAGGGTAATTTATATGCAAATTGGGCCGAAGCTGGATATTGGGCCATTATGGACCGCAGTGCGAAGGGCCGGAGTAGAATGGGCGTGTAAGTTACTCCGGTCTGAAGAAGTAACCTTGGAATTAGACCGGTCATACGACCGTAATGCTCAGTCCGGTCAAAGCCTTATTTTCTACCTCGGTCGAATAATGCGTTGAGGGAAGCTCGGTCTTCGGGCAGTGAGTTCGGTCGAAGCACATGAAAACCGAGGTGTACCAAAGTCATTGAGAGGACTTAGTTCTGAAGATAATTCGGCTCAACTCTCTTATGGTTAGCTCGGTCTTAGCATAGGAAACCGAGATAAGAGAGAAATAAGTGCCTAACTAACATGTATTTCGGTCAGACTGGTAGTTCGGTTATGGAGACTGGTTGTAAAGTGACTATAGATTCTAGCCAACCTGTAAAGGTATGTAAGCCATGATGCCATAAGAGCTGGCCATGAGGCCATATGGCCATGTAAGTTATGAGGCCATGAGGCCATGTGTAGAAAGCCACCAAAAGTAGGATTGAGCTGGCAGCCAGCTCACTTCCAGGATTCTCTCTTGTATTTATAATCTCTATATATAGGAAGCCAGGGAGAGAGGAAGGAGGGGACAACAAGCTTATAGAGAAAAGAGAGTAAATAACGGAGAGTTGTTTGTAATTCTTATCATTGGTTCAATATAGTAAATCTGCAACTCGTTGACGTAGGCGATTTGTCGAACCACGTTAAATTCTCTGTGTTAAAGCTTGATCAACAGGATTATACGGGCAAGTTTATTTCTCTCCCGTACAATTGGCGCCGTCTGTAGGAAGTGCAGACAAGAACAACCTCTTGATCAAGCTTTTTCTCTCAAACATCAATGGCGAACAACGAAGAGTTACCTCAGTCCGCCGTTGACGGATTAACTCCAGAAGGAGGTGCAAGGCGCGAAGGCCTACCCTTGGTCACACCCATGGCATACCTGGAACCACAGAGACAAAATTCCAGGAGGGATGCAAGAGGACGAAGACGGAATAACAGCCCTCATCACTCTCGTTCGCAAAGCCCAGAAAGACGAAGGCGCAGGATTGATCCTCAAACTCTAGAGGATCGCGTCAGGGAACAAGACGAGTTGATACGGCGGATGGCGGCGGACATGGAATCTCTCAAACGCCAGGTGAAAGGAAAAGTGGTGGCGACAGGAGAGGGGCGCAGCAACAAGACGCCCCCTCGCCACTCAGAGGGGCGTAGTAAGAATTCTACACCCTCCCAAGCAGAGAACAGAAGCCTCGGGACAGGCGACACACATTCCAGGTCTTCCAGAACTTGCCACTCCAGGTACGAGAGGACGAGATCTGAGAGGTCATACACCGAGGGAAGTACATATTGGCCCTCGCATACACACCAGACAAGATCTAGACAGACAGAGTTGCCCAGATCATCCGACCTGCGAACCATGCTTGAAGAAAAGGCGCGATGGGAGGAGGATGCCAGGGCGCGCGATCCACACAGAGTTTCTGCTTTAGTGAGGTTGGCTCCTCGGACGCATGGAAGCGTCGAGGTTGGAATGCCAATACCTCGCCCGGCCTACGAACCAACGGATAAGGCATTGGCGAGGCTGCAGACCTCACCATTCGTCCCAGCAATAGAGAACGGGCCCCTGCCATCAGGCTTCCTTCAGCCCAAATTTACTACTTATGAGGGTAAGGCAGACCCCTACTCGCACTTAAGCCACTTTCGTCAGGTCATGGCTGTGTACCGGCGGAACGAAGCCTTGATGTGCATCATATTCCCTTCGAGCCTTGGCGATCTAGGCTTGACTTGGTTTGAGAGGCTCCCAGAGGGCAGCGTAGCCTCCTGGGCGCAATTGGCGGAGGCGTTCGTGACAAGGTTCCGAACAAATACTAAAACTCCGGTGGAGATCGACCAGTTACTCTCCATCGACATGGGCGACAAGGAGACCCTAAGGTCATACAATAGTCGCTATTGGGAGACCTTCAACCTGATTAGAGACTGCCCTACCAATCTCGCCATTGCACAGTACAAAAGAGGCCTTCCGATAGGCAACAAACTAAGGGACTCTATCACCATGACACCACCCCTCACCATGGAAGCCTTGATGGAGAGAGTGTACCAGCACATCAGGGTAGAAGAGGATGGCGCCCACGCCAAGGCAAAATCTGGCGCAACCTCAGTACCAGAAAACAAGACCGCAGCAAAGGTCAATGCGGTAGATCGACCGAACCAAAACAGACGAGGCAGGCGAGACAACGGGGAGGACCAAGACAAGAGATGGTTGAGGGTCCGCACTGCCATAACCACGGTATTCAAGAAACCGATCTACCGAATACTTAGCGAGATCCGAGACGAGCCTTTCGTCAAGTGGCCAGCCAGGCTAGGCGCAGCTCAGAAGAACTACGACGACAGATCACGGTGCACCTTCCACAAAGAAAAGGGGCACCGCACTGAGAATTGCACGCCATTAAGGCAGCATCTGGAGGAGTTGGTGGCGGCAGGCCACCTGGATACCTACATCGAGGGAGGGGCGTAGCCAGCCCCCCAGGACCATCACAACCCCAACGGAATGCCGATTGACGCTCCACCTCAAGGCGTTATCAACGTGATACATGGGGTCTTTGAACCTGAACGTGTATGCGAGCTCAAAGGATCAATCAAAAAGGCAGAGCACTTAAGAGAGGTGCTGAGTGCCCAACCAGCCGTCAAGAAGGGGAAGACAGAGGCCACAAATGTCATGACTTTTTCGGATAAAGACTTGGCAAGAATATACTGCCCCCACAATGATGCCCTGGTCGTCACTCTCCGAGTCGAAGATTTTGACGTCAAGCGGATTCTGATTGATTAGGGTAGTTCGTGTGAAATCATGTACTATGAAACCTTCAAACAAATGAAGTTGCAGGATAAAGACTTAGCACCTGCCGTCACTTCCCTAATTGGATTCAATTCCATGCCAGAATGGCCCGTCGGCAAAATAATCCTCCCAGTTAAAGCAGGGAGTGTGACGAAACGAGTGGAGTTCTGGGTTCTGAAAGTCCCCTCCACTTACAACATTATCTTGGGAAGGACATGGCTGCACGCCATGCGCGCGGTGGCGTCCTCCTACCACCAAGTGATGCGGTTCCCCAACGACATCGGTGTAATGGAAGAAGTTTATGGAGATCAACTCATGTCGAAGCAGTGCTTTGTCGCGGTGAATGGCAGCCGCGCCGCCAAAGGATACGTTCATTCGGTGGAAGAACCTGAGAGTAATGAGCTGTTCGCCGATGTTGGCAAAGCGGCCAGTCAGAAAGCGGTGGAGGAATTAGTGGAGGTCAGAGTAAATGAAAAGAACCCAGATAAGTTCTTTTTGCTCGGATCGTCGTTGTCCAGCGCTGAGAGATTGGAGGTCTTGGAATTTCTGACCTCCAACATCGAAGTATTCGCCTGGACCCTGTACGACATGCCAGGCATCGATCCTAACTTCATCTGTCACCAACTCAATGTCCACCATCAGCCAGGCCAATCATTCAGCACACCCGCAGATCGGCACTCCACTACGCTGAAATAGTGGCGGATGAGGTAGGAAACCTGCTGGAAGCAGGGGCAATCAGAGAGGTGCACTACCCAAGATGGATCTCCAACACCGTCGTAGTACCAAAGAAGAATGGCAATGGCGTGTCTGCGTCGACTACAAAACGGTTAACAGGCGTGCCCAAAGGATAGCTTTCCTGTACAAGGATAGACCACTGGTAGACTTAACGGCGGGGCACAACCGACTTAGCTTTTTGGATGCATACAGAGGCTACCACCAGATCGCCATGCATGAACCAGACCAGGAAGTCACATCCTTCACCACCCCAAGGGGACTCTACTGCTACAAAGTCATGCCCTTCGGCCTAAAGAACGCAGGGGCGACATTCCAGAGAATGGTCACCAAGATGTTTGAACCATTGTTAGGCAGAACGATGGAAGCATACATCGACGATATGGTGGTCAAAAGCAAGGATGAGAATGACCATATCAAGGACTTGGGTGAGATGTTCGAGATCCTAAAGAGGCATAAGTTACGCCTCAACGCGTCGAAGTGTGCGTTCGGAGTAGGATCTGGCAAATTCCTAGGCTTCTTGGTGACCAACCGAGTTATCGAAGCGGACCCTTCTCAGATCAAGGCAATACAGGATCTGGAGAGGCCCAACTCAGCGAAGGAAGTGCAGCATCTCACTGGCATGGCGACTGCGCTCAATCGGTTCATAAGTCGGTCGTCAGACAGGCTACGACCATTCTTCCATGCGCTGAAGGCTAAGTTTGAGTGGGACGAAGAATGCGACCACGCCTTGGAAAGCCTAAAAGAATACATGTCTTCTCCACCACTACTTGTAACCCTAATCCCTGGGGAAGAACTCTTCTTATACCTGGCAGTCTCGCAGCATGCAATTAGCGCAATGTTGGTCCGCGTAGAAGGAATTCAACATCTTCCCATCTACTATGTCAGCAAGACATTACTGGACGCCGAGACAAGGTACCTGCCACTGGAGAAGCTGGCATTGGCCTTAATGATGGCCTCGAGAAAGTTGTCGCACTACTTTCACGCCCACACAATAGTCGTTCTCACAGCCTTCCCATTAAAGGCTTTGTTTGAAAGGGCGAACTTTTCTGGGCGAATCCTGAAGTGGGCAGTAGAGTTGGGACAATAAATACACGACATCAGGGACCGCAATAAAAGCGCAAGCATTGGCGGATTTTGTCGCAGAATTCACACCAGAAAGTCATCATATCTGCCCAGTCGACCTAACTGAAACAACCAAGCTATGGATGGAAGTTGACGTCGAAATAACGCAACCCCTAGTACTGGTTACTCAGTCAGGCCCCAAGGCGACTGGAATAAAGAAAGGAAGGAAGGTGCAAATCAGGCTTCACCACGCTAGAACTCACCAACAAATACAGACTTGGTGCAATCAGATAGTAAGGGGCAGACAGCGAGCATGGACTCTGGAGAAGACACCAATGACTTGGAAGATTCCAAGGCATCATCTGATCCTTCCACTTGCTGGAAGTTGTTCGTTGGAGAGATGTGGAAGCTCTTCGTGGATGGAGCATCCAACCGGCATGGAGCAGGACTTGGCATAGTCCTCATCTCTCCAGACGGCCTAGTAGTGGAGCAGGCAATTAACCTTGGCTTCCCGGCATCAAACAACGAAGCGGAATATGAAGCGCTTCTAGCAGGTCTCAAGTCGGCATTCTACTTGAAGGCAACGGAGCTAATGGTTTACAGCGACTCACAGCTGGTAGTAAACCAAATATCTGGCGACTACGAAGCAAAAGATGATAGAATGGCTAAGTATCAAGAGTTGGTCAGAGCAGAGATACAGAAATTCGAAATGGTGCGAATAGTGCAGATTGGCAGGGAGGAGAACAACAGAGCGGACGAACTAGCAGGCATTGCCTCAATGGCAGACATCTCCATCCCCCATCCATTGTTGATCGACTACCTACCTAGACCAAGCATTGAAGACCCCGCAGCGGAAGAGGTACGTTGTGTAGAGTTAGGCCCTTCTTGGATGGATCCCATCATCCTATTCCTGAAAGACGGCACCGTACCGGTAGAGAAGAAAGAAGCCAATAGAATAAGAGCAAAGTCCCTGCGATTTTGGCTCTCCCCATCCTTGGCATTGTACAAGAAGTCGTTCTCAGGACCTTACTTGAAGTGTGTTCACCCCAGCAAAGTGGAAGCATTCCTATTTGAAATACATGAGGGTGTTTGTGGTAGCCATCAAGGAGGAAGATCATTGGCATACAGAGCGATCTCGCAAGGATATTGGTGGCCATACATGCAAGCAGATTCGGAGAAGTATGTCAAAAAATGCAAAAAATGCCAAAAATTCGCACACCAAATACACCAACCTACCAGAGAACTTCTACCTTTAACTAGTCCGTGGCCCTTCGCAATGTGGGGCTTAGATATAGTAGGGCCATTTCCAACGGCACCAGGCAACAGGAAGTTCTTTCTGGCCGCAACCGACTACTTCACCAAGTGGGTAGAAGCAGAAGCCTTGGCGCCAATTAAGGAGAAAGATGTAAAGAAGTTTGTCTGGCAGAATATCATCACTCGATTTGGCATACCAAAGGCGTTAATCTCGGACAACGGCACTCAGTTTGACGGAAGAATTTTCAGAGGCTTTTGTGAAGAGTACAAGATAGAGTTCTACAATTCTACGCCTGCATATCCCCAAGCAAACGGTCAGGCAGAGGCGTCGAATAAGGTAGTCTTGGATGGATTGAAGAAAAGGTTAGAAAACGCGAAAGGGAAGTGGGCAGAGGAGCTCCCTCATATTTTATGGGCTTACCGCACCACGCCTCGACGATCAACAGGAGAGACGCCATTCTCCTTAGCTTATGGCATGGAAACAGTCATCCCATTAGAGGTTGGCCTCCCCACAATCCGAAGCGAAAACTTTGATCCGGACTTGAATGGCGACGCCATAGCATTAGAACTTGACCTTGCGGAGGAAAGAAGAGACAGAGCATTGGTTCACATCGCCTCCTACCAACAAGAGTTGTCCAGAAAGTATAATAAAACAGTACATCCAAGGCAATTCAAGATCGGAGACTGGTTATTACGCAAAGTGATGGGAAATACATTGATTTCGGGCGACGGCAAGTTGGGGCCTAATTGGGAAGGACCTTACAAAGTGGTCGGATTAGCAGGCAAAGGGGCCTACCACTTGGAAGATAAAGACGGCAAAGCAATTCACAGGCCATGGAATACTGCTAATCTCAAGTTGTTTTATTTCTAATATGTGTAAGTTTTTACCATAAAACAAATCGATTCTTCTTTAGCATGACTGTTATCAGTGGCAAGTCGCTTTAGTAAGTGAGGAACTTTATAAACATAGTTGGCCGGAATAACCAACTATGATCCTAAGCCCCGGAAAAGGCTGCAGGACGTTTGGTCGGAATAACCAAACATTCTATTCTAAGTTGGCTGGAAAAACCAATTTAGAGGTTGGCTGGATTAAACCAACACTTGGTACTCTTCAGCCAAAGTATGGGTATGGCAGAAGAGTGGTTGGCTGGATTAAACCAACACTTTGTACTCTGTAGCCGAAGTGAGGTATCTCGGCTGAAGAGTGGTTGGCTGGATTAAACCAACACTTTGTACTCTGCAGCCGAAGTGAGTTATCTCGGCTGAAGAGTGGTTGGTTGGATTAAACCAACACTTTGTACTCTGCAGCCGAAGTGAGTTATCTCGGCTGAAGAGTGGTTGGTTGGATTAAACCAACACTTTGTACTCTGCAGCCGAAGTGAGTTATCTCGGCTGAAGAGTGGTTGGCTGGATTAAACCAACACTTTGTACTATGCAGCCGAAGTGAGGAATCTCGGCTGAAGAGTGATTGGCTGGATTAAACCAACACTTTATACTCTGCAGCCGAAGTGAGTTATCTCGGTTGAAAAGTGGTTGGCTGGATTAAACCAACACTTTATACTCTGCAGCCGAAGTGAGTTATCTCGGTTGAAGAGTGGTTGGCTGGATTAAACCAACTCTTGGTACTCTTCAGCCGAAGTAAGTTATATCGGCTGAAGAATGGTTGGCTAGTAAGTTAGATAGCTAAAACCGAGCTCACAGTTGTGCAAAAAGTTCATAGAAAAATTCATTACAAGTACAGGCATACATACACAAAACCGAAACAAGTGTCGAAGAAAGATTTTTTCATTGAAACACAGAAAAAGTACAATTGAGGGGCCACAGCCCGGTTACAAAGTTCAAAAAGAAAAGAAAGAAAAAAATCAACTAAGAAGTGCGTCTAGTTCGGCGTCAAATTCATCCTCAGCATTTGTTGGGAGACCGGTGCTTGCTGGAAGTTCGGTTTGAGGAGGAAGCTCAGTTTGGACCGTGGTATCAATCGGCAGCTCGGTATCGACCGGTTGCTCATTAGTCAAGTCTTCCACTACTGGCTCTAACCGAGCTGCCTGATTGCTGGGTTATTCATTGACGACCGAGGTGAGAGCTTGCTCTTCTTCGGAGTCATCATCATCATCATCTTCATCACCGGACCCCTCAAGAAAGGCTTTTTGGAGATCGACAGCATATTGCAAAAGTGAGGCCGGAATAGAACACGGCGGAGCATCGAAGACATCAGTGTCAGGTGTACATCTGAGCCGCTCCACCGCACTCCTCCAGCCACATTTGAAGAATAAGTCCTTGGCTGCGTTGCACTGGACGGTGTAGGCATCTTCGGCCTCCTTGAAGCCCCGCTTCTCGGCTTTCTTTACCTCCCCCTTCAGTTGATTTATTTCGGCATCTTTCTTCTTCTCAATCGCAGACAAGATGCGCAGCTATCTATCTTTTGCCTCGATGGCAACTTTTTTCTTTTCGACTTCGACCGAATTGGCGACCTCGGTCAGCCGACCGTTCTCTGCCCGAAGCTCGGCCAGTTGCTTCTTCGCCTCTTCTAGTTCGGCCGTTTTCAGTTCGGTCTCAGCCATGGCCTCTCTTGTATTTCGCCGAAGTTCCATGACCCTTTTGTGAGTGACTTGGTTTTTCTGGATGGCCTGCAAAGGAGAAGTAACGATTAGCCGGACTCAAAGTTGGAAAAATTTTACATAGAAAAAAGAAAGCTGTTTACCAGGATCATGGACTTCGTAGACGACCGGATCAACTTCAGCTCGGTGTTAAGCTGCTTGTAATGGTGCTCCATGTCCTTTGGGAGGCACACACTTTTGGCCAGATTGAAAGCCATCAAGTGGTCCTTCTCTGAGACAACCGAATCAGATTCGGTTATGTCTCGGTTGTCAAAGGAGAGAGTGGGAGCCCATTTTGAGGAAGTAGCAGCTCGGTCAGATTGCTCCGGTTGGAGGCTTTGCTGGGGGTGTGGAGGAGACCTTTGTGGAAGAACGGTCTCGTCCTCGTCAGCAAGACGTGGCTCGGTTTGGGCAGTCCGAGCACGCTTGTTTCGGCGTGAGGAGGATGGTTGTTGCGATGGAAAGGCCACCACGGTTTCAGTGGTTTGGCTGGTTGTCCGCACTTCGGTTGGAGTTGTTGCGGTTAGGAGGGCCTTCAACCTGTTCTTCTTAGCCATTTCTTGTTCGGCTGTGAGTGGTACGAGGTTGATCTCAGGGAAGGAAGGGTCCGGTTCTGGTCCGTCTTCGAGGAGGAAGTCGGTCACTCTTGCTTTTCGGCGACCGGAGTAGCGGTAAGTCGGTTCAAATTTTAGAAGCTTCGCCCAACTTCTCTCCTTCACTCTTAGTGCGGCGCGCAGAAGATCGAGGTTGGGGTATCCGTAGTTTGAAAGGAGATGGGCTTTATCTGCAAAGAGAAAATAAGCGTTAGCTCGGTTCACAGGAGAAAGCCGAAATAAAAAAAAAAGTGAAATGCAACCGAAGTATGTATACCGGGTTCTCCTTGTTTCCAGTTTATTCTTCGGCCAGGAATCTGGGCTTGATGGTCCTCAAAATTCCCAGAGACCCAAAAAAAGTCATCATCGTTCAAGTCTTTGTTCGGTGTGTGTTTTACTATTTTCTCTCGGCCATGGCGTATTCTTAGGTAGTAACACCAGCCTTCGTTTTTGGATCCTATGGAGTATTGGTGAAGTATCTCGGCCAAACCTAGGTTCAGACCGGTTTGGTGGTTCAGTGCGGCTATACCTATTATTATTCGGTATGTATTGGTGGATAGTTGGGTTGGGCAGAGTCTGGTTTGCCTTAGGAATTCACATATTAAGGGTTGGACTGGGAATCTAAGTCCGGTCTCTATTATTGATTGAAGGGTAAAGGGGACGAAGCCTTCTTTGCCCCATGGGTCGATGTCTTGTTCGGCTAAGGTGAGGTCTACATCGGCTGGAATATTGTAGTCTTTTTTGAATTTGGCTAGGCCTCCCGGGGTTTCTACTAAGAACCTATATTTCCCCATTTATTCTAGAAGTTATAAAGAAGTTACTTCGGTCGAGAGGTTGTGCTCAGAAGCTCGGTCGAGCGCTCAAGATGAGTGCCTGGGCAACCTAAGCTGCAAAGTGGGAAAACAACGTGTTAAGCACAGATCATTGACCGTGCTACAAAAACAAAGCAAGAGAAGGAAATCTTACTTCGGCTATGCAGCGTGCTACAGGATCTACCTTGGTTGGGCAAGGTGTTTGGTTATCTCGGTTCTATCTGTGGTTATGTTACTCCGGTTAAGCATCAAGGGGCAGCTTTCCAAGTCCGTTTTGGGAACTGAAAAAGCTGGCTTAGCCCCCAAGGCTTAGCTCGGTCGAGGGCAAAGATTTTCTAAGCTCGGTTGGGCAAGGTGTTTGGTTACTCGGTTCTATCTGTGGTTATGTTACTCCGGTTAAGCATCAAGGGGCAGCTTTCCAAGTCCGTTTTGGGAACTGAAAAAGCTGGCTTAGCCCCCAAGGCTTATCTCGGTCGAGGGCAAAGATTTTCTAAGCTCGGTTGGGCAAGGTGTTTGGTTATCTCGGTTCTATCTGTGGTTATGTTACTCCGGTTAAGCATCAAGGGGCAGCTTTCCAAGTCCGTTTTGGGAACTGAAAAAGCTGGCTTAGCCCCCCAAGGCTTATCTCGGTCGAGGGCAAAGATTTTCTAAGCTCGGTTGGGCAAGGTGTTTGGTTATCTCGGTTCTATCTGTGGTTATGTTACTCCGGTTAAGCATCAAGGGGCAGCTTTCTAAGTCCGTTTTGGGAACTGAAAAAGCTGGCTTAGCCCCCCAAGGCTTATCTCGGTCGAGGGCCGTAATTTCTAGTTCAATGTGTTTTCGTTTCGGCTAAGGTGAATCAGTTGATGGCCTATGGAAATTACTGTCATGTGTGCAAGTTCTAGTTCGGTTCCAGTCTGCCTAAAATCTATATGTAGCAGAAACAGGGTTCTAGTTCGGTTGAGGCATGTGCGAAGATCAAAAAAGGCGTTTTACTAGCTATTTCATTACATTCATAGTGTTCTTATGAATATACAAGACTAATGGAAAGTAAAAACAGAAATGTGTTCTGTGAAAACAAACAAACTACAATGGATTAAGCGAAAACAAAGAAGAAAAACAAAAACAGAGGCTTACCAGAGGAAGAAGATGAAACTGGAGATGGGAGCAACAGCACCAAGAAGAACCCAAGCTTCAAAATGCAAGGAAGAAAAGCAATGGATGTTCGGAGAAGGAAGAGGTTGAATAGAAAGAGAATGTGAATGATTTTTGGCAAAATGAAGGGTTTTTTTGTTTCTGTGAAAAGATGGGCGGGAAACTGTTCGAAAATTGCGAAGTACGAGGGCGGCTGCACCGCTTTGGAGGTCCAATCAGAGGTTGCCACGTGTCACTGGAAAGGGAAGCGTTTCAGTCGCCGCATTTGAAGGGACGTTTTGACCGGACGTGCACAGTTCGGTTTGAGTGTAGCTCGGCTGGACAAGCTAAATGGATTTAAGCACGGTTGGAAAAGCTAAAAGGTTTTTAGCTCGGCTGGAGAAGCTAAAAGGTTTTTAGCTCGGCTGGAATAGCTATAGGATTTTAGCTCGGTTGGAAAGGCTTACAAACTTTAGCTTGGTTGTTAAGTAGATAATCCCTATCATGCTACGCAGATGGAATTAAGGGGCAATTGAGAGGGTAATTTATATGCAAATTGGGCCGAAGCTGGATATTGGGCCATTATGGACCGCAGTGCGAAGGGCCGGAGTAGAATGGGCGTGTAAGTTACTCCGGTCTGGAGAAGTAACCTTGGAATTAGACCGGTCATACGACCGTAATGCTCAGTCCGGTCAAAGCCTTATTTTCTACCTCGGTCAAATAATGCGTTGAGGGAAGCTCGGTCTTCGGGCAGTGAGTTCGGTCGAAGCACGTGAAAACCGAGGTGTACCAAAGTCCTTGAGAGGACTTAGTTCTGAAGATAATTCGGCTCAACTCTCTTATGGTTAGCTCGGTCTTAGCATAGGAAACCGAGATAAAGAGAGAAATAATGCCTAACTAACATGTATTTCGGTCAGACTGTAGTTCGGTTATGGAGACTGGTTGTAAAGTGACTATAGATTCTAGCCAACCTGTAAAAGTATGTAAGCCATGATGCCATAAGAGCTGGATGAGGCCATATGGCCATGTAAGTTATGAGGCATGAGGCCATGTGTAGAAAGCCACCAAAGTGGATTGAGCTGGCAGCCAGCTCACTTCCAGGATTTCTCTTGTATTTATAATCTCTATATAGGAAGCCAGGGAGAGAGGAAGGAGGGGAAAAAGCTTATAGAGAAAGAGAGAGTAAATAACGGAGAGTTGTTTGTAATTCTTATCATTGGTTCAAATAGTAAATCTGCAACTCGTGGACGTAGGCGATTTGCCGAACCACGTTAAATTCTTGTGCTAAAGCTTGATCAACAGGATTATACGGGCAAGTTTATTTCTCTCCCGTACAATTAATAAACAAGTTTCCACATCCCCTCTCTTCACTCCCTCAAATCCGAGCCACCGGTTCTACTATGCCTCTCATGACTATCACTTTTGACATTGTCCACCATGACCAACGTGGCGTTTCAAAAATGAGTTCTAGCAGTTATCCTTTTGAAGTAATAAAAGATACTTCTCAGTTATTAATTGGTAATAGGCCAAACTTACAAATGTGTTAGTATAATTCTCAGACATTCTACTGAATCAAATTCTGCAAGTTCCAGAGGGTATTATTCCTAGGTGTACCTTCTCTAACCAAATTAAAATACAAGGATTGCAGACAATTGAAAGATAATCAAATTTACTGGTAGGTCTTTATTCATTTACTACCAAGGTGGTTTAAGACATTGAAAATGTGGCTACAGATTTGAAACAAAGTGGAAAAAAGTCATTTGGGATTCTGTTTGTACTCCAAAAATTAAAAGGGATATAGGGATCAAACTTTTAGACCTGCTTGGATCATGGATTTGGATAAAGATTTGAAAATGAAAACAAAAAAATATGGATCAAATATAAGTGAAATATAGTTATATTTTATTCATATTTTACGTTTTTTTTTTCCTTTTTAAATGTCTATCAGAATCCATGATGCAAAAACATCCTTAAAGCTTTGGAATAAATGGATTGATACTTGTAATTAAATATGTCATTGGTGATGAGCTGGACACTTTTCTTGTGGATTGATAATTGTCATCTTCTTGAGGCCTCTCCATAAGAAAATTCAACCGAGAAACAGAGCAATTCAAGAATTTGTGACAAGCAGTCCCACTAATTTCAGGCCTATGCCTAACATTGCTGTTACAGTGGTTTGGATTCCATCTGTTGATGGGACATATGCTCCTCTACAACTGCTTGAGAAGCTATCGGTATAATTTATTGGCCGAAAATTGTTTGGCTCCCTCAAAATATACATAAAAGTGCATTCTTCTTGGGAAAAAATTTGTGGTAAAATTATGAGTGACAAATTTGATGTGCACATAAATTCAAAGTGTTATACTTATTGTGGCAAAAAAAATTGACTTTTTATGATTTATGCTATAAATTTTTGTGATATTGTTATGAAGGATATCGCATATACATACTTTTAAGAGTACAAATAGTAGCATCCCCCTTCATCTTATGGGTCCTCTGTCATGGAAGAATGGTTTCAAAGAAACAACTGCTAGAAAGAGGTATGATTGTAGATATCTTTTTTTTTTTTTTTTTGGTGGCAAGTTTTACCTGTTGTAGTTAATTGGCTCATTTGTTGGCTTGTATCTTTTCGATGAGATGGGTAAAATTTAACTAGATTAATATTTTCAAAATCTCTAAATATGATATAAATTAGTTGTTAGTAAAATTTATGTTTAGTTTATAGATTTGGAGATGGATTTAGAAAAAGAAAGAAAAAGAAAAAGAAAAAAATGAGTGAAATTACGTAAAATATAAGTAATTTTATTCATATTTTACTTTTTTTTTTTTTTATTCTCTCTTCAAATTTATGAACCAAACATAATTTTAAAAAATCTTGAATATGTGATATAGATTAATCGTTTCAGTTCTGCTTTAAAAATCGTATGTATTTCTACTCTAACAATTGTGTTTTTTTTGGGTTAGGTTGCCATGATTATATTTGGATCTAATATTTGTGATGGGAAAAAGAAAGAGGAGGGAAAGGAGAAGGAAGGAGGGGGGGTGGGGGGGGGGGGGGGGGAGGGGGGCGGAACAATTTATGTTACTTTAATAATTGACCATAAAGCAAAAGAAAGTTTATAAAAATTAAACTTTTATTTGAGCCATAAAGCAAAAGCAAAGTTTATAAAAAATTAAACTTTTATTTTTGTTATTTTTTTTCCAGCTTTAGAAAAGTAAAAATTAAATGGAAACAATATAAAAAACAAATTCTATGATTGGACACTGGTAATAAAATAGATTATGAATTTTTATTTTTGTTAATTTTAATCATAATTTTTTGATTTATTTTTAATTTAAATTTTATTTATTTTCGGCAAGTAAAATTAATGAAAAATAATATATTTTAACCATTAAACTTAAGAGTAATACTATAAATTAATTAATTTATTAATTAACACACTAACTAGATACAATATTATGTTAAGTAGTGAAACTCACATGTATGTCTTGTATTTAGTTAGTGTGTTAGTACGCTTAAGTGTTTCTAGCATTACTCTAAACTCAATGTAGGTTTACATAATATGTTTAGAATATTTTTTTTTTGTTGAGTTTAATAATTAAAATATTTTTTTTATCAATTTTACTTAAAAAAATAGACAATAAATTTTCTTTTGAACCAAAAAATAAGCAATGATTTAGATTGAAAATAAATTAAAAGATTATGATTAAATTGATGAAATTAAAAAATTAAGATTTATTTTGTTATAAAGGTTAAACATTGAATTTTTTTTTTCTTTTAGTAATTTTCCAAATTTAAATTTTGAATAGTTAAGCAAACAAGTGAATGGTATTGAAATTTTGTATAATGAATATATCATGTTAATTTACGCCTAATGTCATCTAAATCTCCTGACTTAAGATGTTTGGATTGGATTTCCAAAAATCTTGACCCGTTAAGGGTTAGTTTGGGAAGTGGGTTGTCTTTTTAACTTTTTGATTTTTTGACTATTTTAACCTGTGCTAAAAAGTTTGATTTGGGAAGGATTTTTTGACTTTTTGACTTTTTTAGTTTTTTGGTGAGAGAAAAGTGTAATGATTATAGGTTGAATGTGATATTTTATTTTTTGTGACTAAATATCTTATTTTGTCTTTTGCAGCTAAAATAGCCACTTTAGCCATTCCCAAATTAATTATAATTTTATGAAAATATACTTGTTTTTAATCATTTATTTGTAATTTTTTCTTGGGCAAGGCTTCTCTAGTTCACTTTGTGGATTGGACAATGTTGATGGGTTCATGGGATTTATTATGTGTCTTATTTCGATAATTCGAACAGTTTAATATGTAAAACTTGTTAAGTATTTCATTTTTACATGTTGATCAGATATCAATAACTCTTCGATTAGAACACATTTTTGTCGATAATTTATTTTTAAAAATATATTCATTATTAATAAAAATATGATTTGATTAAGGAATTATCAATAGCTGATCAAAGTAATTTTTTTTCATAAATAAAATACTCAATAAATTTTACACATTAAATAATTTATATTATCAAAATAAATTTATGATAAGTTTCACGGATCTAATTGAACTGGTCAGTCGTCCGTTTTTCTGTGTTTTTTTTTTTTTTTTTCTTCATCTTTTCAACTGACATGTTATTTCCCATTCGAGCTATGGTCCAAAAGCAAAAGTAAAAGCAAAAACAAAAGCAAAAGCAGAGTCGGCCCCTCCCCTCACATGGGTTGTTGTACTGGGGTTGGGGTTGGGGTTATAAATGAATAGAATAATTCATAAACAAGCTCGATTCTAATTGAGAATGGCTCGTTTGAATTAAGTTGGTTAAATTTATATGGAAAATGATTTGGAGTCCTAAAAATATCCTTTCTAATCCCTCTAATTTTAATTTGGACAACTGTTTCTTTTTTTTTTTTTTTTTTCTTACATGGAAATTAGGGGATTAGGGAGGGTATTTTTAGGGGATATAGCAAGGTCCAATTTATATTGTGCTTGGATTTATTAAAATCTTAATAAATAAATTCAAACATTTGAAACTCAGTTGGTTAATTTAGTTAGTTAGCTGCTTCGTTTAATATTTATTTAAATAATAAATAAATATATTATTTATATATTAATAATATAAAAATATATTTAAAAATAGGATAAAAACAAGGGTGACTATTGGTTCAATGTTAAAACCTTAGCCTAATAATTTTGAGATTATGAATTTAAGTTTGGGACAATCACTTTGTGCATATTCCAAAGGTTAACTGTACTCAAATTTTTTTCTCCTAAACACATATTAATGTGTACTAATTGAGCATTATTTTATATATTTAAATAATATAAATATCAATAATAGCTAAATTTATTTATATGTATATAATAGTTAACTATAGATAATATATTTATATAATAGTAGTGGTAGATATTATTATTTTGGTAATATATTGACTTTTTTTTAATAAATTTATATATATTGTATAAGTAAAACTTCAATTGTAACTTTAGTTTCATACTTAAGTATGAATTTTTAATTTCTTTGGCTTGTTAAGACTTTGATTAGGTTCTGGCTCGAGTTAAGCCAAAGCCAACTTGACTCGAATTCGTTAAAATCTTAATAATTAAGTCTAAACATATTAAAATTTGATTCAATTTGACTCGTTTGCAACTCTTGTTAGGGTCCATCGAAGCATAAATGCACCTTCCTTTAA
>JAPPVO010004431.1:0-20199 GCA_030407325.1 Camellia japonica | reverse complement strand
AGGCCTCGACCATCTCCTCCTAGTTCCTTTTCACTGAGTCCTCCAATTTGGCGTACCAGATGGTCGTGATACCCGACAGGGTCCGACCGAAGAGAGATATGTTCTAGAGTCTAGTCAAGCCCATCGGGCGCAGAATGTTAGAAAACAGCCTCAAATGAACATAGGATCGCCCGACGCCGTCAAAGCAATCTATGTGAGGCATCTTGAACTGTCGGTAATGTGACCGCCGAATCCGTGGTAACCATCCTCTATATCGAGGATTGAGTTAACTCCCTAGGCTCGTTTAAACAGCTTTTCAAGCTACCGACTTTCAAAGCAGTAGATCGAACTCAGATTCGAACGGCGTGTCTATTGGGAAGGTCGGTGCTTTTGAGATCTATGGTAGGACTGGTGGTAGGACTAGCCCTGTTGGAACGTCCGTATTCTCTGGACGGTAGCTGCATCCCCGGTATCGGAATCCTAAGTGGGGGTGGATGCGAAGCAGATGCTCCGGCTTGTTGTGGTTACTGCTGTTATTGAAGCTTAGCAATTAGTTCTGCCTGTTGAGCTACAACTTCTGCCTGACGAGCAGCATCCTGCTGCATGGCCTGCATGGTCTCTTGGAGTTGACGCATCATGTCCTCCATACTGACGGTAAAATGCGATCTGTCTGATCTGGTGTATACCCTCTCTCTAAGGTAGAGGCAGATATCTCAGCCCAACTGCACACACAGGTGAGGTGGATGATGACAGCTGATCTGGTAACCACTGTACTGGTGATATGTGCCTGGATGACCTCTGTCTCGTAACCAGGGGTAATGAAACAAACACTGGTTGTTCGTCAACTAGATCCTCAAATCGATGAATTCTCCCAACTCTGGTCCAGAGTGCTCGGGGGGTATCTGCTTCGTCAGAAGCAATGATGAAATACTACCTTACAAAAAGATAAATAAAGCAAAAAAGGAAACAACAATCAAAAAATGAACAACATTTCGGCTTAAATAAAGACAACACACAGCTGATAATCATAAGCTGGACATTCTGTTCTCAAACACTTATTTCTGCCCCCAAACATTCTACCTCAAGACTGATACCCTCAAACATTGATGTCCTCAGACCGATACCCAGACTTGCAACTGATACATACATTCTCTGTAAAGACGCACCCTAACAGCACATATCAAGCAAGTGAGAGCCAAAACACCCCTATGGTGGGGTAGGGTTTCCATGTCCTAATTTTGTCAGGAACTAGGGGTTCGCTATGCAAGCAAACGGTTTCAAACAACCTACATTCGGGTGAGCAACCTATCCTAGTTTGGAATGGCCTCTATGGCTTCCGATATGCAACTAGGTCAATTGGTCAAAAAGGGTGCCTCAGCAAGACCACCTAATATACCTCTCGCACCTAACACCGAGAAGTGAAAGGTGGATCAAACGGTACGACGGTGATCCAGATCCAAGGTTTGTGTTCCCATCGTGGCAGAGCCCGCAACCGGTCAGCCTTATGGTACGCTTTTCTAAGCAAGCCTCCTGCAAACTATTCAGGAATAGCAGATGGCAAACACTGTGACTTAGGCGCACCAATGCAAATGCAATGTAAAGAAACATATAAGTGTAGATAAAACAACATATCATGCATTTCGAGTCAAGTTCTCTAAATCCCCAGCAGAGTCGCTAGAAAATGTAGACCGCTCGACTTTCTTCGCGCACCCCCCTTTCGGAGAAGGTGCGAATTAGCCTTACTACAGTTCGGACTCCTGTTATGGTTTTGAATCTAATCTCATAAAGTGCAATGTGAGACTGATAAACACCAAAGAGTACAATCCAACAAATCATTTTGGAAAATTAGATTTTGAATCAAATAATGCCAAAACTGGACTGCTTTGCCAGATTACAGAGTCGCCACCTAAATAT
This sequence comes from Camellia japonica, assembly GCA_030407325.1. Lineage (NCBI taxonomy): Eukaryota > Viridiplantae > Streptophyta > Magnoliopsida > Ericales > Theaceae > Camellia > Camellia japonica. The sequence goes on along the minus strand of JAPPVO010004431.1, from coordinate 18,306 downwards.
TTTATTTTTGGAAAATTTAGGAAACCCTAACTCGTGCCTAAGGCCACGTGTCCGTCATCACCAAAGTTGCCTCGGCTCGGGAACTTGGGTACGAGAGGAGAAGGTCCTGAAATGAGCACCCCTACTCGCCCGATCAAAGATCGGCCTCTACTAAGCATGATATGTTGTTTTATAGACACATGTGTTTTGTTCGGTTATTAGCTAACTTTTACTATGTGATGCGCACAGCATACAAGTATAGACTCAATCACGAGAATTGAACAAAACAACACATGTTTGTTTTTAAAATGGTTTGAAAGTGCTACTTTCAAGTAGGCTAAAGCGCGGATTTGCCACCTAAAGTGGGCTTTAAAACATGATTTTGCCACTTCGCAAAGTGGGCTTAAAACTCACAATCATCAAGTTGTTCCAATTCAGGCAATCAAGCCTTCATCCACAGGCATTCATGCAGTTTATCAATTAAGCAAATAGCCTCATGGCAAGCATACTAAACATGGCAACACTCACACTCATGCAAGGATGCTAAAGCGTAAACACTTACAGTGTACTCCAAGCCAAAACAGAAAACTAGTTACAAATTATGCATGATCTTAACTATGTTAAGTGCCTAATGCAACACATGCAAAAATGCAACTAAATAGGCTCAGCTATCTAAGATCGCATATGAATGCAACACTTGATACATGTATTCAAATAGGTACTTAAATACAATGCAGTTTGAATGATGCGCGAGCCTGGTGCATGCAATACAAATGAATGATGCAAACATGCAAGCATAAGGTATGCTAATCAAAACGTGCCCTAAACTAACCATCGAAAGCGGTTAAGTAAAAGGGAGAAAGACGTGGGGTTGCAAGACATGCACACACACACGCACACTTATTACAACATTGTGCCCTCACGACGGAGGGTCCGAATATACAAGCTAAGCTATACTAAGCTAAGCTAACCAATCTAATAATCTAATTAGACTAATTATTACAAACCAATCGAATAACTAGTAAACTACTTACTAATTATTACAACAATTAACTAATTAACAAATTAATTAATTAAATTACAAATTCAAGCTAACTAACAAGTAAATCTTTAAACTACGCTGCCTCAGCTCTGTTCGAGGAAGTAGAAGATGCATGCTCGGTTTTCGTCCCGAAAAGCTTTTCGGTTTGCTCTTTAGAGGCTCTATTTGCAGGGTGTCCTTAAAAACTCTCTACTGAAACTTACCAAAACAATGTTGAGGAGTGCACCAGTGGCCTGCCGGCCATGAATGGTAGCTAGCTGCTGGTGGCCATCTGCCGGCCAAGAGTGGGCCTCTACCGGCCAAGAATGAAAGGGTGCCGGCCATCAGTGTGGCACTGCCGGCCACTGGTGTGCTGTGACACCAAACTGCAACAGAGCACAAAACAGAGAAAAATGAAGGGTCTCCCAAGAACATGTGTGTACTGTACCACTCCTTATCATCTCAAAACATCAAATGAGAGGTACCATTAGATCCAAAACCATCAATCAAGCATTCAATGCATAATGGCCAAGGATCCAACTTGCACAAATTCAATGAATGCAAGACAAACAAGACTCTAGGACCACTACCTTATCATGGAAGATCAAAGGCAATGGAGACAAAGGGAATTGGCTCATTTTCATCACTTTGAGTATGAAATGGACCAATTCACCTTGTGTTCAATATAACGTCCGATTGAACAACATAACATGCTTATCTTGGCATGTTTTACTTGATTCAATTCTTGTTTACACATTTTAAGTTACCAAATCATTCTTTAATTGGTTTGTCCAATGTGAAAGTCCTCTAATGAGAGGGAGGTCAATCAAAAGATGACTTCAGACATGAGAGAAGCCATGCCTTTGACTAGGAGGAACCCTAAAAAAAGGGTTAAAGCCATTTAAGCATAAGCCTCAATCTCATAGCTTAAGCACAACTTTAAGACTAGCCAAGCCTCAAAGCAAATAGAAAAGATGAAGAAGTGAGGGGGGTGGCAAAATTTCAGTGCTGAAATGGCATGAAAAACAAGACTCTAACATGCAAACAACTCATGTACAACATGTTAGGAGACTCAAGCATTAAAACTAGTAAAGGACACAACACTAGGACCATGCAATACAATGCTCAAATGGCCAAACCAATCATGGACAGACCTCAAACATGCCAAAACAGTGGTCAAAATGTGCTGAGATGGTAGTATGAAAGGCAAGAAAAATCATGTTCATGCATTGGCTCACAAACAAGGCATAAGGCACAACTCCAAAACATCATGAAGGAGTGATATATGTGAGTGTGTGATGGAGTAATATGCTCTCAAAACACATGCTAAATGATGCCAAAACATGCAAACATCACAAGCACAACATGCTAATGGCCTTAAAACTCAAAGCTAGTAAGGGCCAACAACACTATAGCTATACAAAGCAAGGCATGCATGACCAAAGCTATTCAAAATAGAGCTAGAGCATGCTAAATAAAGGCCAAAAACATGCTAGAGTGGGGCCAACACATGCTAGAACAATGAGCTAAAACATCAAGCATACAAGGCTAGTGAGCAAGATTACACTACAAGTATAAGAAGCATGCAAAAAGTGGCTAAGCCAGCCAAAAATAGAGCTAAAACATGTTAAAAAAGTCACAAAAACATGCTTAGATCATGTCAAGAGATGGTAGAAAAACATGCTCAACTACCAAGCCATCAACACATGCAAAGAAGAAACAAGGAGGGGAGGCCACCCTCTACTATTTTGGTCCTCAAAACCAAGTGTTTGCCACTAAAAATCCCCTGGATTTCAGTGGTTAAAAGGCTAAAAAGAGATTGCTTTAAAGGCTTTTAAACATGGCACAAAGCTTAGCCAATAAGCCACAAAGAGAGAGGAACATCCCTAACCCCAAAAGGGCCTCAAACTACCATTTTCAACACAAAAATAGAGGTTTTGTAGTTGACAACTAGGCCAAAACACAGCTGCAAGGTTGGCCAAACCAATGTATAAAAACAAAGCTCAAGAGAGTAAAGTGATTACCTTTGAAGCACAACAACAAATCAGCAACTTACTTGAGCTAAAACCAACTTTGAGACCTCAAACCAAGCCTCAAGAGACCTCAGCTCCAATATGAGAGTGTTTGGCTAAGAGTGCTAGTGCAAATATGTAGAGAAAGATCACTTTCAAGCCTAAAATATAGAGAGAGAGGATTCTAGAGATAGAAATTTTGCTCAGCTCAATTCTTGTAACCCTTTGCATGCAAGAAGATGAGCTCTATATATAGGAGATACAAAAGCCCCTTGAACAGATCCAACCATCCATGTGGGTGCAGATGGTTTATCCTGCAAACAGCTGGCTCAAAAATATCTGAAAAATATCTGTTGAAACATTGGTGGCCGACCAGCCATCAGTGATGGCCGGTAATGCCTCATTGGCCTCATCAATGGCCGGCAGGCATAAATTGATGGCCGACAGTGGCATTTCATGGCTGACAGTGCATCAAAACATGCACTATGGAGGGACCAAAGCATGGTCCAAAAATAGGGTAGAAAGGATACAGGGTTTGGAAAGCTCAAACCTGTGACGTTCCACTGCGAAATTCGAGCGCTCGACGAGCAACCAAACTTGTTACCGGATGTACCTACAAGCATATCCAAAAGAAAGAGTGTAAAAGACAAATACAAAACAAGAAAGTGATGCCTGAGGTAACACCCCCGAAATCACCCAACTCTAACACAACCGAACTGAGTCGATACAATAAGACAGACTCACAACAGCACAACAGAACTGACTCAATACCCAAGTCAGAAAGAACAATAAGCAACATTCACAAATTGCTTAAAATAGTGCGGGCCATCCCCCATATCTAGAATAAAATGAGCGCCATCAGCAGGTGGTTTATCCCCCGATCAAATCACATTACCCCCCACATTCATCGATCCAGTGCCGATAGACTTTGTAGGACCTAATGACCTTGTTGTCAATCAGATCTTGTATTTCGCGACGAAGACGAAAACAAAGGTCAGTGTCATGACCGGTTTGTTGATGGAAGGCACAATACTTGGCCGGGTTATGTGAGGGAGGGAGGTTATTTGGCAGTGGGCGTGGTTCCAGGGGCTTCAGATGCCCCTTTTTGATCAAGACCTTCCAGGCCACTAATAGAGACATATAGAGCAGGGTAAAAGTCCTCTGACCCCGGGGTGGATATTTTGCTGGTTGTGGGGTGGTCAGGTTGGATGTACTGGTGAAAGGATTGGTAGGTGCTGACTGGGTTTGCTAATCTCCGACAAATGTAGGACTAAAGTTGAGAAGGGTGTTTTTGGTACGACATCCCTTTTCCCGGCTTGCCCCTTGATTCAAAATGCTCTCATCCTAAGTGACAAAAGTGTCATCCACAGTCTTTGAAACAACTGCGAGCACTTGCTGTTTGTTCAGTCCTCCAGCCTTCAAGGCCTCAACAGCCCACTGAAGATGTTCATGGGGACCAATGCCTGCCCCAACCTTGTTCTTTCCATTTGCCTCCACTTTGCCAAGGGATTGACCTTCTTCCAATGCAGCCTGTCCCAAGATTGGGGAGCTTTTTGGCATGAAATCCCTGGTATGTGATGTGGCTGATGATGGAGCCAAAACCCTAAAGGCTAAATCTGCCACTGTTCTTTGAAGATCTTCAATCATTCTCATCTGCTCAGAGGTAGTGGGTTCAGGGGTTTGAGATGATTGGGGTTCCGAGACTGGATGTGTGGTAGGTGTCCCAGATGGGCGTTGCATTTCGGCATTGGTCTCACCCTGCATGGCGATTCCCTGGTTTAAAGCCGCTATTATGGCCACAACTTCTTCCGAACTCTGTGCCATCACGGGTCTACTGAGTTGAACAAAGGTGATATGACTGGTGACTGTCGGATAAGTTGAACCGATGAGCCCTGACTGGCCTTTCTTTGCCTTGCCTCAGCGAAAGAAACACTGGTTGCCCTTGAACTGAATCTCTGACCTAACAAAGTCTATCAACATAAGTCCAGTGTACCCGGGGGATATTGGAGCCTTCTGAAGCTATGGTTCCAGGACTACCTAGCAAAAGAGAAAACAAACAGCACCTCAGCCTGATTTCACTAGAACAGATATGAGCATAGCTGAATGACTGTACTCTTTATTGAATTTTGCCCCAAAATTCTGCCTCAAATCTGATACTCTCAGGCTGATACCAAGACTTGCAGCTGATACATACATTCCTGTAGAGACACACCCTAGCAGCACATATCAAGCAAGTGAGAGCCAAAACACCCCTATGGTGGGGTAGGGTTTCCCTGTCCTATTTTGTCAGGAGCTAGGGTTTCACTACGCACGCATGCGGTTTCAAACAATCCTGCATTCGGGTGAGCAAACTGTCCTAGTTTGGAACAGTCTCTAAGGCTTCCGATATGCAACTAGGTCAAATGGTCAAAAAAAGGGTGACTCAACAAGACCACCTAATATACCTCTTGTATCTAACACCGAGAAGTGAAAGGAGGATCAAACGATACAGTGGTGATCCAGATCCAAGGTTTGTGTTCCCATCGTGGCAAAGCCCGCAACCGGTCAGCCTTATGACACGCTTTTCCAAGCAAGCCTTCGACAAACCGTTCAGGAATAGCAAACGGCAAACACTGTAACTTAGGCGCACCAATGCAAATACAATGCAAAGAAACACATAAATGTAGGTAAAACAACATATCATGAGTTTCGAGTCAAGTTCTCTAAATCCCCAGCGGAGTCGCCAGAAACTGTAGACCCGACTTTCTCCGCGCGCCCCCCTTTCGGAGAGGGCACGAATTGGTCTTACTATAGTTCAGACTCCTGTCGTGGTTCTGAATCTAGTCTCACAAAGTGCAATGCGAGACTGATAAATCGCCAAAGAGTCCAAATCTGGCGAATCGTTTTAGAAAATCAATTTTGAATAAAAAAGCGCCAAACATGGACTGCTTTGCCAGATTACAGAGTCGCCACCTAAATATTTTATTTTTGGAAAATTTAGGAAACCCTGACTCGTGCCAAAGGCCACATGTCTGTCATCACCAAAGTTGCCTCGGGTCGAGAACTTGGGTACGAAAGGGGAAGGTCCTAAAATGAGCACCCCTGCTCACTCGATCAAAGGATCGGCCTCTACTAACATGATATGTTGTTTTCTAGACACATGTGTTCTTGTTCTGATTATTAATCTAACTTTACTATGTGATGCGCACAGCATACAAGTATAGACTCAATCACGAAAATTGGAACAAAACAACTCATGTTTGCTTTTGAAAATGGTTTGAGAGTGCTACTCGCAAGTAGACTAAAGTGCGGATTTGCCACCCTCAAGTGGGCTTTAAAAACATGATGATTTGCCACTTCGCAAAGTGGGCTTAAAACTCACAATCATCGGATTGTTCCAATTCAGGCAATCAAGCCTTCACCCACAGGCATTCATGCAGTTAATCACTTAAACAAATAGCCTCATGGCAAGCATGCTATCATGGCAACACTCACACTCATGCAAGTATGCTAAGCGTAAAACTTACAGTGTACTCCAAGCCAAAACAGAAAACTAGTTAGAAATCATGCATGATCCTAACTATGAGAAATGCCTAATGCAACACATGCAATAATGCAACTAATAGGCTTGGCTACCTAAGATGGCATATGAATGCAACAGCTTGATACATGTATTCAAATAGGTATTGAAATACGATGCAGTTTGAATGATGCGCCGAGCCTCGGTGCATGCAAGACAAATGAATGATGCAAACATGCAAGCATAAGGTATGCTAATCAAAATATGCCCTAATCTAACCACCGAAAGCGGATAAATAAAAGGGAGAAAGACGTGGGTTGGAAGACATGCACACACGCACGCACACTTATTACAACATTTGCGCCCTCTCGAAGGAGGGTCCGAATAAATAAGTTAAGCTAATCTAAGCTAATCTAAGCTAATCTAAACTAAGCTACTTACTACAAACCAACTAATTAACTATGATAGCTAATTAATTATTACAAACCAAATGAAATAAATAAATACACAAATTAGCTAAAATATTACAACACTCGAATAATTAGCTATGCTAACTAATTAAAGCGATAAAGTGGCCTCGAGGGAGACATGCATGCTCGGTTGGCGTCCGTTCGGAAATCTATTGCTTTGCCGTCAATTGCCTCTGTTTGCACGTGCCTTGGTCTCTGAACATTGAACCAACCTCCACACTGTTTCTACTCCAAAACAAGATCATTTTCACATAAAATTGGACTGGTGGCCGGTCGGCCACAAAAAGTGGCAGCTGGCCACCTTAACTGGCCGATCGACTACTTGAATTGGCCAGTCGGCCACCTGCTTTTCCAGGCTTCTGCTTTTGCTGCAATAGAGAACAACGGAGGCACAACAATGTATTTGCAGAAAATGTATGCACTGCCACACTCCTCATTGTAGACACCCCATTTTTTATCGTCCTTAAGACTTGGACGTCACCGTTTGAACACTCGGTGATCATCCATGTTTGTGTTCGTCCTGAGTTCCCGGAGGTCTCGGCTACGTGCCTTGCCTCAGGATCTCTCGACTCGACTGTTTTGTGTTTGATTTTGCATCAAAACACTTGTGTTTTTGCTTCTGAGGGTAGAGAGTAGCTTGTTAGCTACCCCTAACACCCACCGGCCCTGGCTTGAGGCCACCGGCCGTGTATTCTTGCTACCGGCCATTGGTGAAATATACCATTGGCCGGTCGACATCTTGTGTGGTCGGCCGGCCATCTGTTTGGCCGATGGCTTCCTTTGTTGGCCGATACCACCTTTTTGCCTTTTTTAGGCATAATGCATGCCAGCTGTGCCAGCTGGAATGCACGAACCTTGCCCCCCATGCACGGGTGTGGTTGTTTTGAGCCTTTGACCCTTTTGATCCAACCTCTTGCACCCTTTGCTCAAGCTTCTTGAGGAAGCTTGACCCTTAGTCTTAGCTTCCTTAAGAAGCTTGCACCCTTAGGATAGCTTCCCTTGGAAGCCTTGACCCTTTTAGGATAGCTTCTCTTGGAAGCTTAGCCATTCCATTGTCTATATAAGAGCCCCCTCCTCCTCCTTTGTGGGGGGTTCAGCAAAAACCAGAGCAAAATATATATATATCTGATATACACTTTCTCTCTCTAGATCTCCCTCTCTCTCTTCATTGTGTGTGTGTTTAAGGGCCAAAAGGGTGATTTCTTCTTAGTTTCGCCCTAAGACACACACTACTACACCATACTTCGACTTTGGGAGGTATTGAGGGTTTGTTCTTGAGGTTTTGGACTAGTTTTGATCAGAAGAAGGGGGCTGCACTTGCTGTTCTTCAAGGGTTCTTCAAGGGTAACACTTTTACTTTATATTCCCCAATCTTGTACTAGTCTTTTACCTATCTTGCTTACTGTTTTAGACTTTGTGTATAACTGAAAAAAGTCTTATATTTGCATGCTTAAGATACTTCATTAAGGTTGTTTTGGTGTTGGGGGCCGACCTCCCCCTCTTAGGCCTTGTTTGGCCCTTTTGGTGCTCTCTTTGTTAAGCTTTGGTTACTATTGTGTGTTGACCTTCTCACCACTGAAATCCAGTGGGGGAGGGACACCCCTCTCCCTTTGTCTCTCTTTTGTGCATGTTCTTGGCTCATAAGGGTAGCATGCATGATTAGTTGTTCTTGACTTCATTTCAGAAGTTTTTGGGTGTTGTTGGGTCACATTATGCCTCTGTTTTTGGTCGGATTAATGGCCCGTTTCATGCTTAATATACTTGCCTAGTATTCCTCTCTTTGGCCTAGAAATGCATCATGCATGTAGCCTACCATGCTCTCATGTTTTGGCCTAACTTTGTGAAGTTCCTAGTCATGTCTTACCATGCTTGAGGTCTGTTGGGTGTTGATTTGGTCATGCATTTCATGCTTTGTATAGCCCCTTTGCATTCTAGCATGTTGGCATCGGGTGTGTGAGTCATGAGCATGCTTGAGTTGGCCTATTTCAGTGATTTGGAATCACTTATGATGTCATTTCAGTCCATGTTTTGTGCTTACATACTTGTGTTTGTTACTCTTTTAATGCCTTGATGAGATGTGGTCTTATGCTCCATGTTTAGGCCTTAGTGCATGCCTCTTGTTTAAGTCATTTGGGATGCCATTCATGTGGGTTTCGGGGTGTATTTTGCTGCATTAAAACTCTGTTTTTGATTGAATAGTCCATGCCATGTGTGGTTAGGGTAGTTGTGGTAGAATGCTTCTCTTTATGCCATAGTCTTAGGCTCATTGGTATGCATGTTTGCATGAACATTTGTCCACCATTTGCATCATCTTTGGCCACTGTTTTGAGGTGTGGCTGAGGCCTCCCATTTCGGTCTAAGTCCATTCTTGTATATAGTGGTATGTTTGACTTGTTGCCTCTCATTGCATGCTTGCAATGTACCATGTTTGCATCACATGTTAAATCACATTGTATTGCCTCTTGCATGATTGGCATATTGCATGCTTGCATAATAGATTGCATTGCATTTGGCATGTCTTGCATCTTAGCCTCATGTTGCATTCTTGAGCCATGTTTGTATACGCGCATTGCATTGCTTGGTTTGGGGTGTCAAACCAAGCATGAGGGGTGAGGTGTGTTCGTACTCCAAGTGATGTAACACGTCTCAACCCTTGGTCACCGACGCCCTTGACCTTAATATGATAGGGTGTTGGCATTCATCTCTTTTGTTGCATGCATTTCACATTGAATGGCAAACTTGGCCTCTTAGGCCATCATGCATCAAAATGCATAATTGATGGCCCGAGGGTCGAGGGTCATGCTCCCTTGAGTCCATTGCATGATAGGGAGTGTGGCCATGCTCACATTCACTTGAAAATTCCATGCCATACACTGCTTGCCCTCTGCTGCTGTCAACTGCAGGATTCTGCAGGAAGGGATGGCCGGCCGGCCACTCACAGTGCCAACCGACCATCAGTGTCTGGCTGGTGGTCCAACATTTAGCCGATAAGCCCATTCCTATGGCCGGTGGAGTTTAATTGTGGCCGGTGACACCCCAGAGCATTCAGAGGTTGATTCAAAATGGTTCTGGGGACTTTCAGAATTTTCAGAGGAGCAAGGCAGTGTAAACAGAGGCAACAGTGCTATGGCAGTGAGTTTCCGAGCGGGGCGAGTCGAGCATGCATCATCCTAGCATTCCGAGGCGGGGCTGCGGCCATCCTCTTTCTGCATTTAATTTGTTAATTAAATAGAAGATATGTAATATTTAATTAGTTAGAAGAGTTAATTATTTATTTATTTTGTAATATTTATTCGGACCCTCCGAGCGAGGGCAATTGTGTAATAAGTGTGCGTGAGTGTGTGTGTGTCTTCCAACCCCACGTCTTTCTTCCCTTTTACTTACCTGCTTTTGATGGTTAGTATTAGGGCATATTTAAATTAGCATACCTTATGCTATGCATGCGTGCATCCATACATTTGTCTTGCATGCACCGGGCTCGGCGCATCATACTAACTGCATTGTATTTCAATTCCAAGTTGAATACGTGTTAGTCGTAGCATCATCATATGCCATCTTAGAATAGTCGAGCCTTTCATAGTTGCATCTTGCATGTGTTGCATTAGCCATCTTAACATGAACTAGGATCATGCATATGATTACTAACTAGTTTCTATTTTGGCTTGGAGTACTCGGTAAGCATTTATGTTTTAGCATCCTTGCATGAGTGTGAGTGTTGCCATGATAGCATGCTTACCAATGAGGCTATGTGCTTATGTGATGTAACTGCCTGAATACCTGTGGGTGAAGGTTGGGTTACTTAAATTGGAACAACGCATTGAATATGAGTTTTAAGCCCACTTGAGGGTGGCAAAATTCATGTCTTAGCCTACTTACGGGTAGCACCATCAAACCATTTTCAAACAAACAAACATGAAATATTTTTGTTCCAATTTAGGCGACTTAGTCTATACTTGTTTGTTGTGCGCATCACGTAGTAAATCTAGGCTAATAACCGGAATAATAACGCATAATGTTTCCAAAACAAGATATCACAGTTAGTAGAGGCCGATCTTCGGATCGGGCGAGAGGGGGTGCTCATAGCTGACCTTCCCCAATCGTACCCAAGTTCCCGAGCCGAGGCAACTTTGGTGATGACGGACACGTGGCCTTAGGCAAACGAGTCAGGGTTTCCTAAATTCCCCCACTAAAAAATATTTAGATGGCGACTCTGTACTTGGCAAAAGCAGTCCATGTTTGGCACTTCTTTTCTAAAAATTTGTTTTCTCAAAACGATTTGCCGGATTTGGACTCTTTGGTTCAGATTATGAACTGTGACAAAATGAGTCCGAACTGTAGCACGGAGGCCCTCACGCGGGACACGTCTACAGTTTCTGGCGACTCTGCTAGGGAGTTTAGAGAGCTTGACTCGAACTCGTGATATCTTGTTTTGACTACACTTATGTGTTTCTTTGCATTGCATGTGCATTGGTGCGCCTAGGAACGTGTTGGCCATCTGCTATTCCTGAACGGTTTGCCGGAGGCTTGTCTTGTCAAGGCATGACCATAAGGCTGACCGGTTGCGGGCTCTGCCAGTATGGGACACAAACCCCGATTTTATGGGGCACCCTTTTGACCATTCGACCTAGTGCATATTCGGAATCCATAGTGACCATTCCAAACTAGGACAGGTTGCTTACCGATGTAGGTTGTTTGAAAACCGTGTGTGCGTAGTGAAACCCTAGCTCCTGACAAAACAGGACAGGGAAATCCTACCCCAATGTAGGGGTGTTTTTGGCTCTCTTTTACTTGCTATGTGCTTTTAGAGTGTATCTCTACAGGAATGTGCATATCAGTTTGCAAGTTTGGGCATCAGGCCTGCGGGCATCAGTGTTTTGAGGATCAGTTATCTGCGGGTATCAGATTCAAACTTGGGGGGCAATGATTTGGAAACAGTGATTAGTGATTGCGGAATAGTGTATTCAGCTTATCAACAGTGTGTTGTGATACCCAACTGTTTGTTGTGTGTTTATTTTACGCTATTATGTTGTCCGTTTATCTGGTTGTTTTATTTCCTTATTATCGCTTTACTTATCTTTTTGCTAGGTAGTTTAGCGCGATTGCTTCTAACCCAGTAGATATTCCCCAAGCACTCTGGACAAGAGGTCGTCGACTCCATCGATCTGAGGATCTGGTAGACGGACAACCAATGTATCATTCACTACCCCCGGTTACTAGACGCAGGGCAGTTAGGCAGAAGATATCAGTTCAACAGATAGTTCAGAGGGCTTCGTCCACCCCGCCTAGATATAGTAGGAATCAGAGTCCTGCTTCTCTCGTAGAGAGGGAACATATACCGACAATACAGCTAGATCAGAATAGTATGGCAAGTTTAGAGGAGATGGTGCGCCAGCTTCAGGAGAGCATGAAAACTATACAGCAAGACGCTGTCCGACAGGCGGAGTTCACCAAACAATAGGCTACAGTTGTAACGGAACAGGCAGAGTTAATCACAAGGCTACAGTAAGCCGGGGCATTTGCTTCACATCAAGCTCCTCCCCCACCAAGGGTTCCGATACCCGAGGAGACACCAAACGTCCAAAATATCCAAGGGGATACAGACATTCCAATAGGGCCGGCTCCGCCCCCGATCCAACCCCAGATCCTACCCCAATTATCCAAAACGCCCACCAACCTACCGGACTCCCCCTTTGAGTTCGAGATAGATCCCACAGCATTGAAATTGAGCAAGCTTGGAAAGTTGTTCAAGAGATCCCAGGGAGTCAAGACCATCCCCGACATTGAAGATGGATATACCGACGTAGCTGTGACGCTGCCGGATAGATTCAAGATGCTGCATATCGACCGATTTGATGGATCCAAGGACCCCATGGTGCACCTGAGGTTGTTTTCGAATATTTTAAGGCCAATGGGCCTCACTAGACTGCAGAAGCTGTCTCTGTTCGGTTGGACCCTGTCGGGTGTGGTGGCCATCTGGTACGCCAAATTAGAAGACGATGTCAAGAGAAACTGGGACGAGATGGCTGAGGCCTTCATTGCACAATATTCGTATAAACACAAATCGAGATTACGACCCGTGATCTTGAGACGACGAGACAAGAGGCTAAGGAGAGCTTCTCAGAATTTGTGACTAGATGGAGGGCCAAGGCCTCGATGATGATGACCTAAGGCCCACAGATAAAGATCAGATTAGGATGATTGTGCGCAATCTCCAGCCTAAGCTGATGCAGAAAATGATCGTACTCCCTTCCCTACCTTTTCTGATTTGCATGAGATGGGGGTACAGATTGAGGATGCCTTGAAGCAAGGCTTGATCGATAATGACAGGAGCAAACCCAAGAGAACTTTCAACCGCAACACCAATGCAGGCCGAGCGGCACTACAACTACAAGAGCCTCCGAAGTGAGCATGGTCACCACCAACCCCCCTCCAAGAACCATGGCAGCACGCCCATTCTCTGTGCGTCCGGAAGCAATACACAAACAGCCAAATACCCACCAAAAAACCAAAGAGCCTTCGCTCCACTATATATGCCCTGTCCAAAGCTCTGGGGGTTTTAATCAGAAAAGGGCACTTGAAGCCCTAGAGCCGCGGCCATTACCGGAAGACTTCCTCCTACCCACAACCCAGCCAAATATTGCGCATTTCACCAACAGCACGGTCATGACACCGACCTATGCTACCGATTACGTCATGAGATTCAAGATCTCATTGATAACGGGGTGATTATGCCTCTCGAAAAACCCAATGTCACAACAAACCCTCTCCCACCGCACAACCAAGCTCCACCTCCCAAAAGAATCAACTTTATCCAGACTGGGGTCGTGGCTTACGATCCCAGCGTATATATCACTCCTTCCCACCTACCTAAGCCGGAGGTGTTCCTTCCCGACTGCACTAACTTGTGCATGTTGGACATCTCCAGAACCCAACCCGAGCCAATGGTGGTGACTGTCGAAGACAGAAGGGGGGAGATTTCAGAGGAGAATAAGATTGTTGAGCCAAAGTCCGAGGAATTTGGGAGTTTTATTGAGAAGGTATACAGTCCGAGTGACTACATTTCGTCAGTAGGCCAGGATGGGCCAAGTGTGGAATTGCCAACAAAGATAGAGCTGTATGTGATCCAAGGGGATAGATTTGGACAGAGGGCAGACGATTTGACGGCTGTGGAAGAGGACCTTGCCAACCTCTAGTTTTTCAGGGACCAAGATCCAAGAGACGCAGCAGTCAACTGGTTTGATTATGAGGAATCAGCAGAGGCTACCGGGTGGTTGGATGATCAACTAGATGATATGGAAGAATGCCAACCAGAACAGGGCCCGGCAGGGGCAAGAATAACGGTGGTGGCCGGAAGGGCCGGAAATCAGGATACATCGCCGGAGAGCACTGGTGTCGAGAATCTCGCTCAGGATTGGAGCATTTTGAATACAGGGATTGTTGAACAAACAGCTGTAATGACGCAGATGGAACAGGAAAGATTCGGGGATTCTGTGAGAATCAGAAAAGCTAAAGCCCATGTAGGGACTGAAACCGTTGTGTGCGCAGGGACAGAGAATGTTGCGAGCATACGGATGGAGGGTACTGCGAGTACGAGAACAATCATATCGGAGCCAGACAGGTGTCTGTCGGCTGCCGATGGAATGTGGTGGGAGGACGATGATCTATGTCTTGCCCCACGGATGAGGATTGGGATGAGTAGGGGAGTAACCAACCAGATGATACCTGGTACATGGTGAAGTCGACCATATGACTAGGAGTGGACGGTATTCAAGACGCCGCATCTAGATCAGCCGGAGGCGTCTGGGAAAGATAAGGAGGCGGAGAAACAGAAAGAGAAGCAACTCGAAGAAGAAGCTGTACTGAAGCAGCTGAAAAAGATACAAGCAGACATCTCCATCTGGGGACTGCTTATGGCATCGCGGGTGCATCGACAAGCTGTCTTATCGGCCATGGACAAGGCCAAGCTCTCAATAGAAACCACACCAGAGCAGCTGGTGGGATTAATTTTTCTGGGAGGAGCTACCCCGATGTTAACTTTCTCCAACAAGGAATTGCCACCTGAGGGGGCGAACCACAATAAGCCCCTCTACATCTCTGTGGAATGTAGAGACAAATGGATACCCGTAGTACTTGTCGACACAGGGTCCGCCATCAATGTGTGCCCGGCAAGAACCGCATATGCGATCGGTTTAAAGACCGCGGACTTTGCACCGACAGCCCAGGTGATTCGGGCGTATGACAACACGAGCAGAGAAGTGATGGGAACAGTAAAAGTTCAGACCAAGGTTGGGCCGGGACAGCATGAGATAGAGTTCCATGTCTTAGAGGTTCCTGCAACTTTCAACCTGCTTTTGGGACGGCTGTGGCTGCATCAGGTGAAGGCAGTGTCATCCACCTTGCATCAGATGGTGAAATACCCCTACAGGAAGGGAGTAGCCATTGTTTTTGGGAATTCGTCGATCCACCCACCGCCAGAAGTATCCACGCCGGTTTTGGAAATTGAGCACGGTATGGAGGATGTGTTCTTATCCAGCTTTACCTTGGCCGAGGCTCGAGTAGTTCAGAACATCATGGCAGCGAACGAGGGGGTGTATGTCAGTGCTCAAGCAGTATACCTCATGAACAAACTCCAACACATCCCCGGGATGGGATTAAGAAAGAGCGGCCGGAGGGGCATTGCAACGTTGGCCGAAGTGCCACACAACCCACACACCTTTGGCTTGGGTTATCTGCCCACCAAAGAGGATTAGGTAAGGAAAGGTAAGGAGATGGCTGGGAGAGCCAGAGCGAAACAGATGGGGAAGCCTTTTGAGTTGATGCATTGGCCCATCCAGGGTACCCTAAACGGACGCTTCGTCCGGGAGGGGGAGGACTTCCCATTTTGTGGCTTCCCAGAGCCGTGGTTGAATGCGGAGAGGAAGCTCATGCCAGGTTTTGAGATCTTCTTCGACCTGCAGTTGTCTGGGGATGATGTTGCCGAGGAGCAGACAGACCCATTAGTGGAGGTTGAGTAGAGCAAGGAGATGGAGTCTGAGGACGTCGAGATTGAAATGGGGGTAGCACTGGCATGTCTACTTTTAGATCCTCCGATCGAACAGAAGTGCTTGGGGGATAACTTCTCGGTGTCCATGATCGGAATGAAACGGCTGCGGGCCTACCAGCAAAATTTGGATGCATCCATCGCACCCTCCCTCATTTGGCAGTATGAGGAGGGATTTTTGTCAAGCAGCACCGGGTCAGGTAGTGAGCCGGAATCTGATTCCACCGAGTCTTGTGAGTCGGAATCAGGTTCCAGCTCAACTGAGTCTGAGTCCGGTATTCCTGGGGGTGATAACCCGGATGCCAGTCCTGTCCAGGTCGTCTTTTTCTTTTCTTTTGAGTCTTGTAAAGAAGAATCGGACGGTTTGGAAGTACTTAATGAGAATGATGTGGATGTGGTTTCTGAGTATTTTTCTGTGCCTTTGATTTATTGCTTGAATCAGGACTTTCAAAATTTTGACAAAAACGACGAGGAAGAAATTCTCCGGTTTTGCAACGATTAATTGATCAAGAGCAGGAGAGATTTGTTAAACCCTTAATGGATGAAATCACTACTGTGAATATTGGTACTGAGAAGGACCCGCGGCTGGTCCAGATCGGGTCCACGTTGTCTTCGGAGGAACGCGAGCGCAGTCGCTTTATTAAAAGATTTCAAAGATGTTTTCGCGTGGTCCTACGAAGACATGCCTGGGATCGATCCTGAGATTGTACAACACCGGATCCCTCTTGACCCCGAGGCCCGACATGTCAAACAGAAACTCAGAAGGATCCGCCCTGACTGGGCCATCAAGATTAAGGAAAAGGTCACCAAGCAAATCGATACAGGCTTCCTGCTGGTATCCGAATACCCGACTTGGTTGGCCAACATTGTTCCAGTACCAAAGAAAGATGGCAGGATTTGGGTGTGCGTGGATTTCAGGGATTTGAACAGAGCTAGTCCGAAGGACGACTTTCCCTTGCCGCATATTGATGAGTTGGTAGATTTAACAGCGGGGCATGCTTTGCTATCGTTTATGGATGGCTTCTCAGGTTACAATCAGATAGTGATGGCACCTGAAGACCGGGAAAAAACTGCCTTCACCACCCCGTGGGGGACCTACTGCTACAGAGTGATGCCGTTTAGGTTAAAGAATGCGAGAGCTACATATCAACGGGCCGCGACCACGATATTGCATGACATGATCCACAAAGAGGTTGAGGTGTACGTAGACGACATGATTGTCAAGTCCAAAGAAAGAGAGGGCCACTACACCGCCTTGCAAAAGTTCTTCCAAAGGATCAGAGAATTCCGGTTGCGGCTGAATCCTCAGAAGTGTACGTTCGGTGTTACAGCAGGGAAAATGCTAGGGTTTCTGATTACACAGAGAGGTATCGAAGTCGACCCTTCCAAAATCAAGGCCATCTTAGAAATGCCACCACCAATGACTGAAAAGGAGGTGCGAGGCTTTCTGGGTAAAGTGCAATTCATAAGAAGGTTTATCTCAAAATTAACCTTGACTTGTGAACCCCTTTTTGGTCTCCTAAAGAAAGGAAAGAAATTCCAATGGGACGGCCAATGCCAAGTTGCTTTTGAACAATCAAGGAGTATTACAGAACCCGCCGTGTTGTCACCGCCAGAGCCGGGGAGACCGTTGATTTTGTATCTTTCATAACTGAGACTACAATGGGCTGTATGCTCGCAAGAATCAGAGGACAAGGTGGAGAAAGCCATCTACTATCTGAGCAAGAAGATGCTAGAGTATGAGACTCGCTACACACCGTTGGAAAAGGCTTGCTTAGCCTTGGTATGGGCTACCAGGAAGTTGCGGCACTACCTGTTAGCTCACTCTGTAATGTTGGTTTCACGACTGGATCCCATCAAATATCTTTTCGAGAAATCGACACTTACGGGTAGGCTAGCTCGTTGGTTGCTGTTGCTTTCCGAATTCGATCTGAAATATGAACAGTCAAGCAGCAGTCAGAAGGAAGAGCAGTAGCAGAATTCTTAGCCGATCATCCAGTGGAAGGGGGTGAAGCAGTTGAGTACTTATTCCCAGATGAGGCCATTTTGCACATATGAAGATGAAACTTGGTGATGTACTTTGACAGAGCGTCAAACCAGTACGGATATGGGATAGGAGTGTTGTTGATAGCACCCGACAATTCCCGTATCCCTCTAGCCTTCAAACTCCGGTTCAAATCTCGAACAACGAAGCAGAATATGAGGCATGCATTGCCGGCTAGAAGCAGCCCTCGAACTAGGGGCAAAACGTTGGACGTCATTGAGGACTCGAACCTTGTTGTATC
>JAPPVO010004430.1:0-27909 GCA_030407325.1 Camellia japonica | reverse complement strand
TTATAGATATTTGAAATTGATTTTTTGTATGAATGACCTTTAATGCAGGGCCAATGAAGTAGATGGTTGGTATCATGTAGATCTTGTTGGAAAATGATAGCTTTTCGACAATTTTAATCAAAATTAAAATGGGATTCAACCGCCGATTGAGATGGATCTAAGTAGTTTTGTATTCTCTTAAGTGAAAAGATTGTAATACAAAATAATGAGCCGAAACCATTGAATTATGAATGAGAATTGTCTGATAAAGTAAACATTAATAAAAGTTGGGATTTGGCCTAGGTTTGGATTTAGACTTACTTAGTCTTGGTTGGGATTGACCTAGACTTGTGTATGTACATGTGTTGGATTTAGTCTTGGGCATGTGCCAAGTTGTGATATGTTGGGTTGGGCTTGTCTTGTGCATATGTTTTAGATTAGGTTTGAATTGGATTGTGACTCAACACCCGTATCCATTTTGTAACCCATCTGGTTTAATTTTCAAAACTTATGCTTTATATATACATTATAATTTATATAATGTTTTTGGAACTTTAACTCTAATTGCTAAAGTTGATAACATTTGATGCTAGGTTTTATGGTAGTCTTCATGGTTAAGACCATTTCCCTACAAGTATAAAAATGATATTTCTCCTCCAACTTAGATATGATATAAAAATAACTTAGTTTTGGCAGTCTTTAGTGCATTTTTTTAATATATTTTTATTTTTAAAACTTTTTTGATTCATCTAGTGGATAGAATCTAAAATTGTATAACTTTTTGAAAAATAAATAAAATCACTAGAGATAAAAAAAAAAGATCACAAAAAAAATCAATTCTATAATGAATTAGCTTTATTAATAATTAATTTATTTGTCGTGGACTTGGGTTCATTTGGGAAGTAAATATTTTATTAAAAAAATTAATAAGTCATTAAAAAAGTTAAAAATTAAAATATTTTTAACTTATATAAAAAATTCAAATATTCATTCTCATCATCTCTTCAAAGTCGAAATTTCTTTTCATTCACACTATTTTTTACACATTTTTAAAAAAAAAAAACCAAAAAATCATTTTCAACGATATCATTTTTGAATAAATTATAGATCAGTTTTATGTGATGGATTTAAATACCTATTGGTTATATACATTTTTTTAATACACTAATAAACCTTGAAATGCTTATTTTGCCCCAACGCTTTTTAGGGAGGTTCATAGATGAAAAAAGAAATAGGACTTATAAGTAAATAAATTTGGTCAATAGGATTGATCCGTAATTTTTTTATTTCATATTTTAATAACAAAATTCAAAAAAATGACTAAAAAAATCATTTTCCAAACAGTCTCTTTTAAAGGTAATAAGCTAAATTAGCCTTCATTTGGCAACTTGGGCTGGGTTGGGTTGGGTTGGGTTTGGGACTATTTTAACCATAAAAGATAAAATAAGATTTTTAACTTAATAAGACAAAATATTATATCTAACCCACAATCATTACATTATTTCTCTCACAAAAAGTCAAAAAGTCTATCACAAACGAAACTTTTTAGCCCCAAACTAAAATAGTTAAAAAGTTAAAAAAATCAACCCACTTCCCATATGAACTCTTATAAATATCAAATGACATTTATCTTATTTTTATTAGTAATTACTGTGAATGAAAAAATAATAATGACATTTCAAAAATATATAGAATTTTTAATTATTTTCACCTTAACTAAAAGGAATACAAGTGAAGTTATGTCATATTTATAGAGTGGTGTTTTGGAATGTTGATAAAAAATTAATTTTTTTATTTTTTGATTTTTTTTATAATAAAAAAAATAAAAAAGCGATGTGAGTTTGTTGTTGTGTGCGTGTGTTTGTATATTTTAAAATTGGAATGATCATCGTAATTTACACTTGAAGAAAAAAAACCAAGTTGCCGTGTCTTCCCATATACGCGTTGTACTTGCAACTTTTTTGAATGTGATTACTTGTCGCAACTAGCAATATCTGCTTGTTTTTTTTTAAAAAAAAAAAAAAAAAACTTGCAATATCTAGATATTACATGGCCTATTTTGGAAACTTTCGTTTGGTGTAGGTTTGTCTTAGTCTAAAAATAAAAAATTATTAAAAAAATTTATAAGTTATATTAAAAAGTCAAAAATTTTATTTTCTCTTTATTTTTTACATATCTTTTTGTAAAAATTAAAAAAATCATTCCAGACATATTAAATTTTTTACCTCATATTTAACTAAAAAATAAAAAAATTATTAAAATAACAAGTTCTCGAACAAGGCCTTAGTTAAAAGTTAATTTTTTAGTTTTTTGAATTATATTATCTCTTTATTTTTTTTTACACATTTAAAAATAAAATAAAATAAAAAGTTAACTTTTAATCTACATTCCAAAATAAGCTATATATATCGAACTATAGTTGCAATTGCAATATCTAGATAGATAGTAATGTTTGGGAACATTTAAATTTAGTGATATTTTTTTCACAATTTATGTCAAATTTGTTTTTTGGTCTATCTCATGTGGACGAATTTTAAAAGTAACTTTTTTTTTTGAAAAAATTTAAAAAATAAATTAAGCCAAATAAACTAATTATTTTTAGTTTTTTTTTTTATTATAAATATTCTACTTTCCTGGTCCATCAAGTAAAATCCAAAAAATTTAACCTTTTTGAATTTTTTTTATAAAAAAAATCACTAAAGACAATAAAAAAAAAAAATCATTTTCAACGATATCATTTTTGAATAAATTATAGATCAGTCTTATGTGATGGATTTAAATACCTATTGGTTATATACATTTTTTTAATACACTAATAAACCTTGAAATGCTTATTTTGCCCCAACGCTTTTTAGGGATGTTTATAGATGAAAAAAGAAATAGGACTTATAAGTAAATAAATTTGGTCAATAGGATTGATTCGTAATTTTCTTATTTCATATTTTAATAACAAAATTCAAAAAAATGACTAAAAAAATCATTTTCCAAACAGTCTCTTTTAAAGGTAATAAGCTAAATTAGCCTTCATTTGGCAACTTGGGTTGGGTTGGGTTGGGTTGGGTTGAGTTGGGTTTAGGACTATTTTAATCATGAAAAGATAAAATAAGATTTTTAACTTAATAAGACAAAATATTATATTCAACCCACAATTATTATATTATTTCTCTCACAAAAAGTCAAAAAGTCTATCACAAACAAGACTTTTTAGCCCCAGACTAAAATAGTTAAAAAGTTAAAAAATCAACCCACTTAATATGAACTCTTATAAATTGAGTATCAAAAGACATTTATCTTATTTTTATTAGTAATTACTGTGAATGAAAAAATAATAATGACATTTCAAAAATATATAGAATTTTTAATTATTTTCACCTTAACTAAAAGGAATACAAGTGAAGTTCTGTCATATTTATAGAGTGGTGTTTTGGGATGTTGGTAAAAAATTAATTTTTTAATTTTTTGATTTTTTTTTATAATAAAAAAAATAAAAAAGCGATGTGAGTTTGTTGTTGTGTGTGTGTGTTTGTATATTTTAAATGAGAAATGCTAGGTTTAAGAAAAATTTTTAAAAAAAAATCACTAAAGACAATAAAAAAAAAAAATCAACAAAAAATCACCAAAAAAGAACAAAATTTTTATTGTTTGTCTACTCCATTTTATATAAGTTTTAAATAAAGAAAAATACTATGGTACACACCTCCTCTATGTGTATCATATGCAAGTTATGCCATTTGTAAATTTAATTATTACAAATAGTATAACTCAATATTATGGAAGGCATAACTAAAAATAAATTGAGTTAGAACTAAATATCATATGAGGTATAACTAAACAACTCTTGGATCATAACAAAAATTTTGTCATAACTAACATCATAATCTGTCATAATTAACAATATAGTAAATTATATAATCATTGACTCAAAAGTCATAACCAAAAGTGCATAGAAGGAGTATGTACCATAGAATTTTCCTTAAATATATTTACACAAATATGTTAAAGAAAAATGATTTATCCACATTTTTTTTTTCTCTCATAATTTCCCTAATTTTAGTTGTACAGACCGTTGGCTGGTTCTTATCATCTAATTTTAGTAAAAACTAATGTTGTGATAATTGAACTGTATTGTGTAATAGCTCTCATTTTTTTAGTAAATTCCCTTCCAAATATCATGTTTCATCTAAAATTAGAAAATTATTTTGTGAGATTTTATATAATTTTATAAGTGCTAAGAGCATTTCTAACAACATTTCATTTTAAATTCTTTAACTAATTTAGAGAATATAATTTAAATTGATCAGATAGTTACCTAACCTAATAATATTTATCTAATCAACATAACATTTGATAGTTACATAATCAACATGGTATTCTTTAGCTATATCAATAGATTATCCATATATAGAATTAAATTAATCAAATATTAACAGTCATACAATTAAATTACATTTATCTAATATATATATACATATGCTTAATATTATTTTGAGAATCGATTTACTATTTTATAAATAAATTTAATCTAATTATGTAATTATTAATATTCAATCAATTTAATTTTTTGAGTAAATTACAAATACATCCCATATAATTTACTTAAAATACGAATTGTCCTTTGGTTTAAAAAATTACAAATACCTACTTGTAAGAAATTTTTATTTAATAGAATTAACAGAACAAATAAAATTTCTAACTACAATCCTATATAATAATAAAATTACTTGAATTATCAATTAAAAAATATTTTTCACATTATTAAAAATTATTAATTAACTTGATAATTTATTAATAAAATAAATAATTTGTTATGAAATTAAAACTTCAAGGGGGCATGATATAATTTCCAGAACTACAACGAGTAACACATGTTTTAAACAAATTTCAAAAAGTGTATTTGTAAGTTAAATTTTTACATGCATAATTTTTTTTAATAGGCATTATAAAAACAATTTAAATTCCAAAAATGCCATGAACTCACTCTTATTAATTCATAATTTACCCAAAATATATTTGTATAATGATAAATAAATTGATGAAATTTATGAATAAAATAAATTTGAATTATTAAATTATAAAGGTAAATTACAAACACATTCCTTGAGATTTACATAAATTACAAATTATTCCCTGTGGTTCTAGAACTTATAAATCATATTATATTTCTTAAGATTTCTAATTTCATAATAAATAAGTCATTTTATTAATAAATCATCAAGTTAATTAATAATTTTTAATAATGTTAAAATTTTATTTCAATTAATAATTTAAATAATTTTATTATTGTATAAATGAACAGTTAACAATTTTACTTTTTTAATTAATTCTGTTAAATAAATTTTTTTAATAAGAAGTTATTTATAATTTTTTAAATTATAAGAAATAATTCGTATTTAAAAGTATATTTATAATTTACTCACATAATAAACATGGTGGTGGGGCCCTAAATGAGGGCAACACGGTAGTAATTCGAAATTCCAAAAGGCATGATTGTTACACGTGTACAATGATTAGAGAAGCTCAAGTTGACACGCCTCTACCAACTGAACAGTTTAATCGGTTATTCCGCGTGAAAATTTCATTATCGCTGGGATAAGCACAAACAATAAACATTTGTATTCATTTGTCTGAAAAATTAATAATAAATAATAAATAACATTATTTTAAAAATAATTTTATGAAAAACATTAGAATCCTAAATTTTTTTTTAAATATTTTACTAAATGTCTCGTGGGAGTCACACTATGTGGGTTTTATGTGGATCTCACCTCTATGTGAGACATTTGATACAATATTTAATAAAATATTTGAAATTTTTAGCACTGTTCTAGTTTTATTATCACTTAAGACTCGTTACAGTTAAAAAATAGTAAGATTTATTTTTCTAAATAAAAAATCATATATCAGATGAGGTAATATTTGTTTGAAGAAAGAAAAATTAGATGAGATTATTATTGGTTTGACTGTTGTTTTGGGGTCATTAATTATTTTGATTCTATATTATCCCATATTTGGATTAACAAGATTATAAGAAGTGATTTATAAAATTATATCAATTTTATAATTTAACGAATAAATATGCCACTCCTTAAATAAACATGATCTAATAATTCAAATGAAATAGTTTGGTAATATATAAATTATAATAAACCTCCATTTCCATTTGTAAATTATTTTCATCCATCACTTCTCTCTAATTTATACATAAATCTATACTAGAGTATTATATAAATTGTACAATTCAGAATATGAAACTCTATCATACATTTTATCTTTTGAAATTACCCCGAAGTAATTGTACTTATCTAATTGCAAGTTTCAAATTTTGTAACTTCTTCAGTTCTTAACCCCCACACCCATCTGGGGGTGCTTGCTCTGTTGTTTTATGAGCTTATTTTGGGATTCGTTCTGATAATTCGAACCGTTCATATTTTAAAGTAAGTAAAATATACCTGTAAAAAATCAAGTTAATCAGATATTCGTTAACTCTTTTATTCACTCACATTTGTATTTACAAAAATATATGATATGGTGATTTAAAGTATTAAAATGAATACAAATGTGGGTGGATGAAAGGGTTAACAATATCTAATTAATATGATTTTTTACAAGTATATTTTACTCAATATACTCTAAAATTTGAACGATTCATATCATTAAAATGAATGCCAAAATGAATCCATAGAGCAGCACAACGTTGAGTTTTGTATTCCTCCATTTTGTTTTGACTAATTTCAAGTTTTACCAAAAAAACGGAGAAGATATTATGTTATTATATATTTTTATTATAAAAGTTGCATGGAAACTTCCTACGTGTTGCCCTCCATGTATATATGTTACACTCTATCCCCCCCACCCTCATCAGTCCATAACCCATAGTTCTTCATCATCAGTGTTTGGTCCTATTCTTTCTGATCTGATCATAACATGTCAAGGGAAAGCTCTGGTGATGATCATTTTGATCTTGAATCTCAGAGTCATCTGTTAGTGAAAGATGGTTGTGATAATAGTACAACTAGTACTAGTGGTCCCAGTCATCGTTGGCGATCCATCATCATAATCCTCCATGTACGCCAAGCCTTCATCTCCAGTGCAAGAAACAAGTCACTGGCCGTTGATGGGATTGAGGTGGTGCCTCCGCCACCGTCCATCGCCACCTCTAATACGAGCGGTGATGGTGATGGTGATGGACTAGTAAGCTCTCTATTTGAATTTCTGTGCTCTCTCTCTCTTTTTGTTTTAATTAATACTACTCATTGTTTTTTTCCAATTTTCTTGGTTTGTTAACATCATGATCTATTATTATTTGTTTAATTGTGTGTTGTTATTTTCTTGGTTATCATGATCTATTATCTTTTGTTTAATTTTGTGTTGTTGACTCGTTTTTATATTTTATTTGTTACCATATGATCTATTATCATTGGTTTAATTTTGTGTCGTTCACTTAGTTTTTATATTTTTCTTGATTATATATGCCTTTTGTCTTGAGCTTGTATTCGAACTTTCTTATTTTCTTGTTATTAAATCACTCAAACTTCATTCATATATACCAACTAGCGTTGAATTGGATGTCCCTAGTAATTTTAACTCTTAGGCATGTTTGGTATGATTTCCATTTATAGTTTGTTAGTTATATTTAAAAATTTTGTTTAATATTTATTTTTAACAAATTTGCTAATTTTTTTGTAAACCCAACAAAAAATAACAATAACAAGCTAAATCATTTATTAAGAAGAAAAAAAAATTCATTCCTTACTCCATCTCCCATTCCATCTAACCACCACCATATCCTCGTGTGTCCCCGCCATGTTTGGTGGGAAAAAAAAACAGATAACATTCATTTTATCCCCTCATACACTTTACCCCCTATGATTCAAATATAACAAAAAGAAAGAAGTTACGACTGAGTTAAATTTGGAGATGGAAGCCTTCTTTCGTTTTTCGACGGTGAAATAAGACTAAACTCATAAGCTTATTGTGCTAAGTCAAAACAAGTTGATAGGATCTCTTTTTACGTCCCCATGCGCCTCCTGTGGCGACACAGGGCCAAAAAAACAAAAGAGAAGGATGGAGTTTCTCTCGTTTTTGGCATAGGGGTTCCCAATGGAAGGCTCGCAAGACAAGCTATTAGCTTAGTAGTAAAGCGTGCCTCTGATAATTGTCAGAAGATCCTTATATGATTTTAGATTAAAGTGTCACCGTTAATTTTTTCATTCAAACTAATGGAAAATGTATCACACACTATTTTTTAGAGTGAGTTTGACTTTCTAAAAAAAATAAAATAAAATTAATACAAGAAAAAGATAATTTTACTCTATTTTTTCTAAATCTAAAATTAGATTAATATGTTAATTAAAATAAAATATTATATAATTAAGAAGTGATTTAAATATATAATTAAAAATATAAAATAAATAATAATTAAGAATTGATCTAAAATATAATCAAATTAAAATTAGATTAACAAGTTCGAAATTACAATCAATAATTAAATTAAAAGAATTTAGGATAATTGTGATCTAAAATATAATTAAAGTTAAAATTAGAAAAAAAAAAGTTAAGAATTATAATAAATAATTAAGAATTTATAATTAATTGTGATTTAATTGAATTAAAATTAAATATTATAAATTATGTGTATGAAAGAGGAGAGAGAAAATAACAAAAAAAAAGTTTGAGAGTATTACGATCATTTCACATATATAGTTAACATTGTTAACGATTATACTTCAGTTCCAAACCACTTTGGGGCTTTTTAGCTATATTTAAACCATAGGACATAGGAGGTGCTTTGATTTCAAACCACAGGAAAGTAAATTGAATTTTTTTAAAAAAATTAAAAACTAAACACGTCATGTTGGACTCATGTCTTTATCTCGTGTGTTCATGTCGTGTCCGTGTCATGTTCAACACTGCTACAATACTTCTTTTAAAGTGTTTAATATACTGTGACTATCTTTCAATTGTTGTCTTGGCTTCAAATTCTATTTTAATGCTATAACCTAGAATGTGAAAGTAGGTTAGAGTAAATTCTCAGCAAACAAATTATTATTAATCACATTGGTTCTTCTATAGCTTGCTGATCCATTTCATTATCAGTTGCGAGGTTTAATTTTTTGAAACCCAAACTCATGGTCAATAATTCTCCCATTCAATTGAGATGGAGAGTTAGAGTGAGTGAACCTGAGCCTTTAGAAGAAATCAAACAAAGTGAGTTAGGACAGACAAGCAACATTAGTTAGTGTGTTAGAAGTATTGTGTGTATATATGAGTGCTTGCCTCACTGTATGATTGGAATATATAGAAGAATAAGATTGATTTTCAGTGTAAACAATTATTTTCTTCTTCTTCTTCTTCATTTTTTCACTTGTAATCACGGTTTTTACACTAATTTGCTATGTCCTTTGCAGAATGTAGAACTTGCAATTATATCAACCTCACCCGAGGTATCCCTAGATGTCCAATCTGATGGCGCTGATGAAAGCAACAAGTGCAACAAAGAGCTTCAAAATGCTGAAATAGCGAGGATTGTGAAGGCAAAGGACTTGAATTCCCTGCGTGAGTTCGGAGGTGTACAAGGATTTGCAGAGGCTTTGGATACTGACTTGAAGAATGGGTTGGCGAATGATGAAGATGACATTTTTTGTAGACGCCTAACATGCCCACAATCTGAAACAAAGCCTCCTCAAGAAGGCTTCTTTCATATCCTTTGGAATGTATGCAACAAGTACCTCATTTTCCTTCTCCTTTTGTGTGCAGTATTGTCAATTGTCTTTGGGATTCTAGAGGAAGGCCTACATACCGGGTGGTACGAGGGGGCATTTATAATTTGTGCCATCATTGTACTTGTATATGTTCCTATGATACGCAAGTATTGGTATTCATGGTATCAGCTAAGGAGGAAAAAGCTATCGAAGAATAGGGAAATAGCCGTCCATGTTTTCAGAAGTGGAAGCCAACATCAAATCTCCATATCCAATGTTGTATCGGGTGACATTGTATGGTTGAAGAAGGGGGATCAAATTCCTGCAGATGGGTTGTTCATTTCCGGTGAATCTTTAAAATCGGATGATGAATTGGAATCCACCATTGATGACCAAAACCCATTTATGTTTTACGGTGCAAAGGTGATTAATGGAGAAGGGAAAATGCTTGTGGTATCCATTGGCAAGGACACAGTATGGGGTGAAATGATGAGTAATGTGATAAATGCTTCCAACCCTCTACGAGGTCAACTTGACCAGTTGAACAATTGCATACAAATCATTGGCGTCCTAATCACTATCATCATCCTTGTCGTGTTGTTCCTTCGTTTTGAGTTCAGTAAGGGAAGTGTTGCCTCTGTAATTCCTGATCTCAAAGCTAAACCGGCTGCTATCAAAGAATTTATAGATGCTATTTATAAAATTGTCAAGAAGCCGAAGGGGAAGACTGATCTATTGACTTCTTCACTTACCATGATTTTGGTGGGGATTGCAGAAGGATTACCTTTAATGGTAACTGTCGCCCTCAATTATTGGAATAAAAAAGCATTGTTGGGTAAGGCCACAACTCAAGATTTCTTGGCTTGTATCACCATGGGTTCGGTAACAACAATCTGCACTGACAAAACTTGTGGGCTAAACTTGAACCAGAGCGAAGTTGACATGTTGTACATTAGTGGACAGTTCTTCAACAATGAATCCGCTATAGCCCCAAACGTCATAGAAGCTCTATGCAAAGGAATTGCCACACCAATTCTAGGATTGAAGAGACCTCTTTCTTCAATGGAAGACTCGCTCCTCTCTTGGGCTTCTTTGAAGTTGGGACTGAAACTAGATATTCTGAAGCAAGAATGTATCATTGTTGAGGTGAAAGAATTGAACTTTGACGAGGAAGGATATGGCGTTTTGATGAGAAAGGACGGGGAAAGTGTGAACTCATCCTATTGGAAAGGATCTGCATCAACAATACTGGCAATGTGCTCATCCTATTACAGTAGTGAAGGAGCGATGAACAAAATCAATGAACAAAAAAGAGTATTTTTTAAGCAAGTTATTGCAGATATGCAAGGTAAACATCTCAAAACTATTGCATTTGGTTACAAACAAACTGATATAGCTACTCTGAAGAAACAGACTTGATCTTGCTTGGATTACTAGGTCTAAAAAATTCATTCAGAAAATCAATGGAAGATTGCATAGGTGCTGGAGTCAACATCAAATTGGTGTCAAGATGTGATGCGTCTGAGTTAGAATCCATAGCTCTAGAGTGCGGATTGAACATACCCAACTCAGATTCAGTGGTGCTTGGTGAGAATTTTCGAAATTCTACACATGAAGTGAGGATGGAAATGGTAGATCAAATTTGTGTTATGGCAAGTTCACTCCCTTCTGACAAGCTTCTTCTGGTGAAATGTTTGAAAGAAAAGGGCCACATAGTTGCAATGGTGGGTGCCAGAACAGATGAGACGCCAGCGATTAAAGAAGCAAACGTCGGAATCACAATGGGAAGTAGTAGCACAGAAATGGCCAGAGAGAGCTCCAACATCATCATCTGGAATGGTGATTTCAATTCCTTGTTCACCATCATAAAGTGCGGACGGTGTGCGTATGAAAACATTCAAAAG
Source organism: Camellia japonica (assembly GCA_030407325.1). Classification (NCBI taxonomy): domain Eukaryota; kingdom Viridiplantae; phylum Streptophyta; class Magnoliopsida; order Ericales; family Theaceae; genus Camellia; species Camellia japonica. The sequence goes on along the minus strand of JAPPVO010004430.1, from coordinate 16,325 downwards.
TTTATCCAACTTGAGTTCACCGTGACCATTGCGTGGGTACTGATAAATATAATCACAACTATCTGTTTCGGAGATGTCCCAATAACAACAATTCAGTATTTCTACGTATGCTTCATTGTGGGTGTTCCAGGTGGCCTAGCTTTGTTGATGGAGCCACCCACCAAGACACTAATGAAGAAGTCACCAATAAGATCAATTGACTCGCCAATGACAAGAACCATGTGGAGAAACATAGTCCCTCAAGCCCTATACCAGGCTACAATTCTGGCGACCTTTCGGTTTAAAGGACAAGCTGTATTGGACACCACCCAGAAGGTTAGTAATGCTATGATCTTCAACAGTTTTGTTCTTTGCCAGGTTTTCAATTGGTTCAACGCACGAGAACTGGAAAGAAAGAACGTGTTCAAGGGTATCCATCGAAACTGCTGGTTTTGGATGGCGATGGTTGGTACTATTGTTTTGTTGGCGTTGTATACTAAGATTGCAAATATTCTTGCTAACAGTGCAAGGTTAAATCCTAAACAGTGGGCTTTCTGTTTTCTAATTGGAGCGGTTTCTTGGGTGATAGATTGGGCTGTTAAGAGCACGTCGGATTTTATTGCAGGTAGGTTTCATTGTTCTAACATTGGATCCATTGGTATGACATCTTCTCCTTCCTCAGAAGAATCACTTACTAATCTTGAGAGTCCACTCATGAGTGATAGTTCCCTGTAATTTCATCTAGTTTTGTAACTCTCAATCACTTTGATTTCTTGTATATATTATGATCAAAAAAAAAAAAAAAAATAAAACGTCATCACTGTAATAGTATGTGGCTTTCTTAATGTATAATCCTTTGTAATATCATCTTAGTTTGTAAATAAGAATCCCTCTATGTTTACTTGCATTTCGTCTAAAGCAATTATGCCATGGTTTCCTACTAAAGAAACTTCACTAGAAGCTGTAACAAGATAAAATTCTACTGTCATAGATTCATACTTTGAGTATTTTTTTTTTTTAAGTACACAGAAACACAAAATTAGATGGTCAATAAATTTAGGAAAAACTACAATACAGTGAGACAGAGAAAAAAATTACAAAAAAATATGTGAGATACTAGTGATTTTGTAATGGGATGCAAGTAAAATCCTATGAGGTTGTGACTGGCACCTCCACATGTTTGAGTAAAAAAAACTTTTCTAACCCACTACGGGCATGTAATTCCCTCATAAATTTATCATCAATGTGACATACTAAAATATTACCCAATATATGTATAGAATTTAAAATATGTGGATTAGATTTATTTTGATTGTGAAGAACACCCCATTAATTTTAAATCTAGAGCATAGATTTAAATTCTTGGTACATAACATTTCTGTAAAATTATTCAGCATCAATTTCACTTTTATGTCTTTCTTTAATAACCCGAAACTATGCAAGTTTTTGCACCAAAAGTAAAGAAGAACTTGAATCATTTTATTCAATGAATTCATCTACAGATTACACTGTCTTTATAAAGATAAAAGTCTAACTAACTAACTAACTGACTTAACTACAGTTACATTTTAACTAGAGTTCCAACAACTCATCTAACTGTCTAACTGCTCTGAACAGAGGAAGCCATGTGCCGTGGCTTGAGCTGTGATTCAGCTTTCAGCTGTGATGTCTGACTTGAGCTGTGATGATTGAGCTTGAGCTTGATTATGCTTAACAAAAAGAAGACCTAGAAGACACTGTTTTCACTATTTTTCTTCTTCCCTTTTCACATAAAATTCTATTAACTTAGGTTGTGTTTGGATTAAAAAATTGATAGAATAACTGTGAAGGGAAACAAAATGGGAATGAAAAAGAGATAATTTTTTATTTTTGCTTAGGAGAGCATATAACCAATAATAACTTTTCTCATGCATTAATTGCCAGAAAAATAATTATCATCTACCATATAAAGAAGAAAGAGGAAAGATTATCAATTAATCATTCAAATATTAAGTTGAGATTAATGCATCAAGAATCAATCATCCTTACCCCCTTCACTCACAGTAATAGCTTATGTTTAAGGATGTAGATTCACTACATAGTACTCTCTGTGAGAACTTTTCTCACATTTTATAGCAGATAGTTTTCAGGAATCAAAAACAAAACCAATAAACATATACAGGCTAATCCCAGAACAAGAATGAGAGAGAGAGAGAGAGAGAGAGAGAGAGAGAGAGAGAGAGACTTACAATTAATGCAATCCAAAGCTTTGCCACAAATTGGAGATGAGCAGAACAGAAGTTGAAACTCTGAAAAAATGATGACTGAACTCACATAATAAGAATATTTATATACATATTAGCGGTCTATGTAAATGTTATGTGTCTACAAATATATAATATGAAAAAGATTAATAGAAATCGCCTTTGAAATTTTCTTTATTTTATATAATAATATATATCTATATATATATATATATTGCTTGAATAAATAGGCTGAGAGGGTTCAGTCAAAGTTGGCTCCTCCTGGAGTCTTCTGCGGTGGTTGTTCAAGTCAACGGGAAGACTTGGTATGTTTTGAAGTTTTAGTCAACGGGAAGGCTTGGTATGTTAGGAAGTGTTTTGAGTTACATTTCATATATTTTGTATAAATTCTTATAAATATATATAAATTATTTTACAAAATTATGTAAGTTCTCATAAATATACGTTGTCACTGTTCTAACATTGGATCCATTGGTATGATATCTTCTCCTTCCTCAGAATTATTAATCTTGAGAGTCCACTCATGAATGATAGTTCCCTGTAATTTCATCTAGTTTGTAACTCTCAATCACTTTGATTTCTTGTATGTATTATGATTAAAAAAAAAAAAAAAGGCACATCACTGTAGTAGTATGTGACTTTATTAATGTACAATCCTTTGTAATATCATCTTAGTTTGCAAATAAGAATCCCTCTATGTTTACTTGCATTTCCTCTATAGCAATTATGCCATGGTTTCCTAATAATAAAGAAACTTTACTAGAAACTGTAACAAAATAAAATTCTACTGTCATAGATTCATAATTTTGAGTATTTTATTATTTTTTTTTTTTAGTACACGGGAACACAAAATTAGATGGTCGATAAATTTAGAGAAAATTACAGCACAGTGGGATACAGAAAAAAATTATAAAAAATATGTGAGATGTAAGTGATTTTGTGATGGGGTGCAATTGCAATACTACGAGTGTGATTTGCATCTCTTCATATTTGGATAAAAAAAACTTTTCTGATCCACTACGGGTATGTAATTTCCTCATAAATTTATCATTAATATGCCATACTAAAATATTATCCAATATATATCATTCATAAATCCATCCTCACCCCCCATCGGTCTGCCAAGAAAGCTGGGAAAAAGAAGGTTCAGATAGAGGGCTTTTCTCGTTTTGCTCGACTATATGGTCTCAAATCTGTAGGTATCAGTAAGCATTCCTCCAAGTCCGTTATCTTCAGGCCAGCAGCAGTGGCCCGTGCACACTCTGAGCTATCCGAGGGTGAATCTAGCTCGCAAGAAGATGGTGTGCTGGATAAGACTCTTGAGCTGGAGCTTAAGGTCAAAGAGAGACTTTTAAAGGATGGAAAGGCTCAGCTGTAATAGCAGTATGCTAGCAGTGGGTGTGTTCGAAGTTTGGATCGGAAAAGAGGAGCTGCTGCGACCATGACAGTGGAGATGGCAGTGAGTTTTGATGGCAGTGGAGATGTCGGTTGCAATGGGTGTTCGGAGCTTGGATTGGAAAAGAAGTGTTCTGGCCATGGTGGTGGAGATGGGTGTGTATCTCTGCTAAGTCGGTGAGAGTTAGGTGTGAGAGTGTCTGCTCCGTGGGGTGTGTTCTACTGGTGGGGTGTGTTTTACTTGGGTTTTGTGGGGGTAATTTTGTGGGTTTCTTGTGTTTTGTGGTGTTAAGTCCTTCTTACCTCTGTTTTTTATTTTCTTCTTTTAAAAAAAAAACATGATGCTGAGGGGTTGGCTGTATAGGTGTGAGTAGCAGTAGTAAGGTTAGTTAGTACTTTCCAAATCTCTCTCAATACACTTCATCTTCTTGTACTCTTAATTTCATGTTGTTAATGAAATTTTTCTTTGCTGATAAAAATATATATATATATATATATATAATAGAATTTAAAATATGTGGATTAGATTTATTTTGATTGTGAACAACACCCATTAGGTTTAAATCTACAGCATAGATTTAAATTCTCGACACATAATATTTCTGTAAAATTATTCAGCATCAATTACACTTTTCTGACTTTCTTTAATAACCAAAACTATGCAAGTTTTTGCACCAAAAGAAGACCTAGAACACACTATTTCCACTATTTTTCTTCTTCCCTTTTCACATAAAATTCATATTATGTGAAATTCTGAAAAAATGATGACTGAATTGAACTCACATAATAAGAATATTTATATACATATTAGCGTCTATGTAAATGTTATGTGTGTACAAATATATAATATAAAAAAGATGAATAGAAATCGCCTGTGAAATTTTCTTTATTTTATATAATAATATATATCTATATATATATTGCTTGAATAAGTATGTTGAGAGGGTCTAGTCAAAGTTGTCTCCTCCTGGAATCTTCTGCGGTGGCTGCGGTGGTTGTGCAAGCCAACGGGAAGACTTGGTATGTTTTAAAGTTAAAGTCAACGGGAAGAGTTGGTAGGTTAGGAAGTGTTTGGGTGTATAAGATACATATTATTGGTGTTTGTGTAAATTTTTACAAATATATAGAAGGTACCTTATAAAATTATGTAAGTTTTTGTAAATATATGGAAGTTGTGATTTCTTAAATTATTATGGACTAATTTAAGTATATTTATTAAAACTTATGCGATTTTGTAAGATAACTTACGTATATTTATGAGAATTTATACAAGAACGTATGGTATACACTTACACACTTCAGAATTGCTCTAATTTAATTTCAATCATACGATGCAATCTTTTGTACTTAGTTATATAGGTAAAAAGTAATGATACAGATTCATACTTTTAACTCATAACTCCACCCACAATGATGTTGTAAGAGGGTGGATCCTGTATTATTAGATGTATAATAAATCAAAAGTTGACACATATAATATCACATAATTGTGGATACAATTGTGAGACTTTTTTGTGAGTATTAAACATTTTCCATAGGTAAATTACACTTTGTCATTTTATGTTTGGTCATTTTTTTACTTTATTTCTTAAAGTTTGTCAATTTACTACAATTAACTTATGTTCAAAATTAGATAGAAAATGCCATGAAAACTGTCACATAACATGAAAATATATTATTATATTAGAATTTGAGTTTGTATCAGAGATGCGAGTTATATTTAATGAAGTATTTTCATATTACGTGATTGTTAATATGTCATTTTTTATTTAATTTTTAACAAAAATTAACTTTAGGAGTAAATTGAGAAAAACTTAAAATATGATGAGTCAAAATGGAAAAAAATAAATTTTAATAACCAAAGTAAAAAGTAATCAAACATAAAGGCGACAAAATATAATTTATCCTAATTATATATATATATATATATATATATGTATAAATAAATTTAATTGATTAATTTATTGTGAGAACATATACTTTAATTCATTGAGTTCATTGCTCGTTAGAGCATCTCCAACGGTGACTCAAATTTTTCACCAAATTTGAGTCAAAAATGATCCATTTCACCAAATTTGATACCACTCACTCCAATGGTGCATCAAATCTCACCCGTGGGTCAACCGATTGGTTGACCGGTGGGTCAAAAAAATTTTGGATCCTCTATTATCTGAATGGTCATATATATATAATATATATATATATATATAACTGGGAAGTTAAGATTTGGATTATTGAATTGTTTTTTTTCTTCATTTCTGCCTTTTCATTTTCTGAGCTACCAAACAATTCTGATTTACGTGAACTGTGTACTGTTTTGTAATTCACATGATCAATTGACAATTGTTTCTTTAAACAATTGTTTCTCAGCTTTCTTTTTATTCTTCAAACAATTGTTTCTCATAGATTAAACAATTATTTCTTTAAAGAAATTCACCAAGGAAAGGAAGAAGTGAACTGTCTTGCAGCTTTCATTCTGTTTGAGCATTTGGGTCGACCGGTTGGTTGACCGGCCGGTCGACCGACCGGTCAACCGGTAAGTGGAATTTTTTTTTTTTTTGACCTGTTTGAACCTTTTTTGACCGGTTTGAACTCACCAATTGTTACCGAAAGCGGTCGACCGGTTGGTCAACCGGGTGGGCAACCGGTTGGTCGACCCGGGTCCCCTTCCAACGGTCCGTAACAGTGTTTTGGTGAATTTTGGTGAATTCAGTATTTCGTCCTCAATTTGATAAAACTTTTGATGAAATCTCAATTTGGTATCACTTTTGGTGAACCGTTGGAACTGTAAATAGTACCCTTTTCATCAAAATTTAAATTTGATATCACTTTTGCTAAACCATTGGAGATGGTCTTACCATATGATTCAATTTTTTGAAATATATTATATTGTAATGATATTATTAAATATGTATGGCTATGATAAACAAAAGTTATTATTGGAGAGCGTTTATACCAAAAACTTTTCAGCGTTGAAGTTAAGTATTTGTTTGGCATGTGTTAAAATAACACACGTTATTTTAGTATACTATTTTATTTAGGTCACAATTATCTTGTTTAGGTCACATCACTTCTCTACCATATCACTTCAAACACAATCTATATTTCACGTTTTTTTCGTTAAAAGTCAAAAAGTATACTAATCTAATACTTTCTAAACAACCCCTAAATAGAGCTTGAGCGAGAGAAGATAATAAAGATTAGGAATTATAATTTCAGAATGAGTTATCTTACATGAAGTATCTCTCTCATATACTACGGCCTCATTTGGAAACAGATTTTTTTAGTAATTTTTTAATTTTTTGGCTAAAATATAATATAAAAAAAAAAGTATGTTTAGGATAAATTTTTAATTTTTTACGAAAAGATATGCAAAAAATAGAGAGAAAAGAAAATCTTTAACTTTTTGATATAAGTTGATGACTTCTTAATTTTTTGGTGACTTTATGACTTTTAAACTAAAAAATAATATTACCAAATGAAGCCTAAATTTTTTACCAAACACATGTAAATGTTTGGTAGAAATTTATAGGTCTCTCGCATGCTCTTTTGTATGGAAAATGTTAGACCCCAAATGTCTTGTATATATTGTGGTGGATATTTTCTTGTAGATATCTCATCCAACTGGGGAGCACCACGTGGACATTTTTGTCCATCTATGTAGGTTCCCTGGGGAGTCCAGATCCTTTGAAATCCTTTCCTGGAGTGTCCCAAAACGATATCATTTTGGGACAAAACTTAAAAAAAAACAAAAACAAAACAAGCACCATCAGTAGATAAAACATAACCAAAACAAAAGCCCCATCATTCACCTCCCCCACTAGCTCTGGCGACCCCCAATCCCTCCGACAACCTCCCACAGTCTTTCTCCTCTTCCTGCGATCCTCCCCAGCTACACCTCCCTCCTCTTCCTTTTCCTCTTCTTTTCTTTTCCATTTAGATCTAGACAAAACATAGAGAGGATATATATATATATATCAAAACAAATAAATGTACAAACTATTTTACCAAAAAAAAATTGAAATCACAGAAGTGGGTTTAGTTGAGAGAGAAAAAGATGAGTTTGCTTTATATGGTGGCTAAATTAAAAAGTGGGTTTAATGTGAGTTTGCTTTGTGGGTTTAAAAGTTAGAGAGAGAAGTGGTTTAATCATAGAAGTGGGATTGCTTTGTAGTTTTTAGGGTAGAAGAAGGAGGATGGGAAGTAATTATTTCATGGAAGTTGGAATTTATGATAAGATCTACAAGACTACAACAAAATATATTTTTCTCGAATCCTTATATGACCCCTCTGTTAATTACATTAGATAAATATCTAAACATTGAATGTGTGAATCTAAATCAGATTATCAATAAGATGTATGTTTGAAATTAAAAGAACTGAGAGAGAAATCTAGAAGGAATAAGATGGAAATCTCTCTGTAAGCCAGAAGAGAGAAGACAATGGAGAGTTTATCTGCTACTGCTTGTTGTTATTTTTTTTAAAGTTTTGGCCCAAAACGATGTCGTTTTAGGGCACTGCAGGAAAGAATTGCAGGAAAGGTTTGCACAAGATCTGGACTCATTCCCTGGGACTGGACTATCTTGATAGGTTAGAGCTATGTTACTTGTTTTGGCCTTATGCTGAATTACTAGTTCACAAGTTGGGCCTTGGGTTTGGGACTGGACTATTTTGATAAATTAGGGTAATTTTATGGGTTTTTTACTGGCCGATCCTGAGTTTTGCACTTATTCCCCTCTTAGTCCTGACTTTTGATCTTGTGCACTAATAGGTCCTGAGCCTTTTTTTTTTGGTACCGTTTTACCCCTCCCCTGTTCTGGCGCGTTTCTGTTGGATTTTCCATCAAAATATTGTGTTTGTGATTTGGATTTCTATGGAACTTCACGATTTGCTGCTGTATTATTGTGGAGCTTCGTGATTTCTGATTTCGCGCTTGGTGTATCTTCGCGATTTGTGATTTGCGATTGCGTGCTTGGTGATTCTTTCTATTTGCGATTTTGCGTTTGATGTATAGTTACATTTTCTGATTTGCAGTGTTGTGGAGTTAGGTCGACTGGTATGTTTGATTTTGATTTCAATTTCAATGTTTTGGTTCTTTTTAGTTTGATTTGGTGATTTTGATTTTGTGGTGATATTGTTGTTACTCTGTTGTTTTTGTTGCGATTGAATTTGTGTTTTGATTATGATATTGAAAGTTTTGAGATATGTATTTGTTGATTGAATTTTAGATTTTTATTTTTTTTGGTTACGAAATTGTGTTGATTGAACACAGGTGTTGGTTTGTTATTTTATACAGTGATAATTTTATCACTGTGTATTTTGGAGGTGATGTTGGATTAACTTTTTCAATAGTGATAAATTTATGGGTGAGTATGGGAATAAGAGATGAAAAGGTTGCATAATGTCAGATTCAAATTGAGTTACCAAGTCTAATAAGTGTAAGCCTTATTCACTGTTCTTGGTCTTTGGTGGTGTTAACTGTTAAAGTTATGAGTGTTGGTTTTTGGATGTTTTGAGTTGGTTGATAATTTTATCATGTGTATTTTATTTTGTTTTAGGGTGTTTGAGTTGTTTGCTGAAATGTAATTGTTGTTTGTTGTAGGATTTATAGTGATGGAGAATTGTTTGTTTCTTATGTGCAAGTTTAGAGGTGTGACATTCGTTATCAAGTATAATGATGGATTTAATTTCAAGGATTTAGTATATAAATTGTGTGCAAAGTGGAGTGAGTTAGTTGGTAGTTCTTTGAATGTATCGTATTCAATGGCTGGACATTCTTCTTATGGTCTACAAAGTAAAGAGGATTTGGAGGTTATGGTTGGACTGGCACTTTCTTGTGATATTCATCGTATTGATGTTTTTGTAAAGTGTTGTTCTTTGGGAGAAGGTTATATGATTTGTGATAGTGAAGCTAGTAGTAGTAGTAGTAGTAGTGTTGTTTGTGAAACTGATTTTTCGCCTTCATTTTATTCAAATCAACGGAAACCTTTACTCTCCGATAGGTGTGTTAATTGTATGAAAGGAGTGGGACAAAGGTTTGCTCAAGGAGTTGTTGAATTTAGAGATGCGTTGTCAAAGTATTCTATTCATTCCAGTTTTAATTTTGATTTTGTTAAGAATGATAAGGATCGTGTCACTGTTTATTGTAAGAGAAGGGCTAATTTGGGATGTTTACGGAGCATGCATGCTAGAGTGGAAAATTATAGTAAAGCTTTTGTTATTAAACAATTTGATGATGTTCATACTTGTGGATCTTCTTTTCGTATAATTAAACATGCTAGGATGACTTCAAGTATGATTGGTGGGCTAATTTCAAGTGATATTCGTAATGAGGCTTTGACATCGGTTAGTGAGGTGGTTTGTGATTTCAAGGACTATTATAGAACAGAAGTTTCTTATCGGCGAGCTTGGATGGGTGTTGAAAAAGCAAGGGGTCTTGTTTTTGGTGACTATTCATCATCATTTGATGATCGTCGTTGGTATGTTGATGCTGCTAATGCTTGCAATCCAGGGAGTGTTTTTTATATGGAATTTGATATTGATAGTAAAGGAAGACATTTCAAATACTTGTTTTTCGCTTTTTGAGGCATGTATTCATGGTTTCAAGTATTGTAGGCCTGTGTTGATGCTTGATGGAACTTTCTTGAAAGGAAGACACAAAGGTTGTTTATTGGCTACTACGGCAAAAGATAGTAACCAAGGTATATTTTGTTTCTATGTGTTATAATTATTGAAACAGTGATAATTCTGTCATTTTTGTTACTGGATAGTGCTGATTATTGAGTATGGTCAATCTATTAGTGATAAATTTATGCTGTATACTTTTGTTAAATTTTTATATTTATACAGTGATAAATTTATCTATGGCTGGTGCTATATGTCATATACTTTGTGTTTTGATTTTCTTTTTGTAATTTTTTTATTTGTTACTGATAACGTGTATGTATATTTTTGTTTGTAGGTTTGTATCCGTTATGTTTTGCTATTGTTGATAGTGAAAGTTATGACAGTTGGCATTGGTTCTTGTCAAAGTTATTAGGTATTTTGACTCCGGAGAGGGATATTGCGTTTGTTACGGATCGACATGGAGATTTGCTGAAAGCTTTAGCTGAGGTCTTTCCATTTTCTTCTCATTCTTTTTGTCTAATGCATTTGAAGACAAACTTGAAGACTTATTTGTCAGTGAAGAGTTGTGAATCTAAAGAGTATTTGCTTACTCTTTTTAGTAGATGTGCATATGCTCCTACTATTGAGTTGTTTAATGAGTTATTTGAAGAATTTAAGGGTCATTGTGGTCGTAGTGTTGAGAAGTTTCTTGAGGATTTGCCTAATGAGTGTTGGTGTAACGCTTATTTTCAAGGCAAGAGGTATGGTGAAATGTGCACAAATGCTGCGGAATCTTTTAATTCATGGATTAGGGATGAACGCCATTTGTTTTCAACTAGTCTTGTTGATGCTATACGGGTGAAACTAATGGAGCAATTTTCAAGAAGGAGAGAAGTTGGAAATAAGTGAAATTGTATTGTTTGTCCTTTTGCAGAGAAAAAGTTGGAAGAAGCTTTTAATGATACAAAAGCATGGATAGTTAAGAAATGTAGCAATGACATTTATGAAATCCAATTGGATCATTCAGTTATGGTTGATATTGGGAAACGTTGTTGTTCTTGTCGATTGTGGGAAATTGATTCTTTTCCTTGCAAACATGGTTTTTGTGCTATAAAGAGAAATGGGAAGGATCTGAATTGCTTTCTTGATGATTACTACCGTGTTAGTAGTTATTGTGATTCTTATTCACATTCTATCTATCCAGTTCCTAGTATATGGAAGCCAAATGTAGTTGTTGATGATGAGATTGTTTTACCTCCTCTTTGTAAGAGACCAGCTAGACATCCAAGAACGGAGAGAATACCTTCTAAGGGCGAAATCAAGAGAATTAGATGCAGTAGGTGTGGAAAGATGGAAACTCATAACCGGAAGACATGTAAAGAAGCTTTGCTTTAGTTGTATTGATTTTAATTGAATTACTTTGTTTGAGAGTTGAGAGGTGTTACTTGCATTGAATGATTGAGTATTTTTTGAAAGATGTATCATTCTAGTACTCGCATTGAATGATTGAGGAATTTGTTGATTAGAAATAATATTTTTTGCTGATATTTTTACAGGATTAAGTTTTACAGATTTATATTATTTGATTTTTATATTTATACAGTGATAAATTTATCACTGGTTGGTTTGGACAAGTTGATATATTATTTTTTTGTAAGAATGATAAATGTACCATTAATGTGGTTCTTGAATTTTGTTATTTTGAAGAATGATAAATTTATCACTTATTGTGTGGGAAGAGTTGATGGTTTATTATATTTATGTCAGTGGTTGATAAATTTATCACTGTCATATCCAAGCAAATGTTCTTTTCTACAGTGATAAATTTATCATTGTCTGGAGTTATCTAGTTTTCCCAGGAAAAATTTCCACAATACAAAGGTGTAGATTAAATCTCTAGAATACATAATTGCATATCTGCTGTGTTAACTGCTTTAAAAAGCAAAAATTTTTAGATTAACTACCATGTTTATCTGGTTTAGGAACAAGTTCTTAGTCTGCATACTGTTTTGTGGTCACTCAGAAGCTAGCTTTGGATATTTGAGTTGTTTAACTGAAGTATCAAATAGTTTTGATTATTCAGAAATCACCAAAGATGGCATGTTCTTATATTCATTCTTAAAGTTGGGAATATCTACAAATTGTAACAGTATTTTAATTTCCAATTTGGACAATGTAATGGTGCTTGTGTTTTAATTTTCAATTAGGTAAATTTTTTATTATTTTTTATAGTGTTTTGTTTACTTGAATTGGGGAAAAAGAATGTGAGAGAGAGAGAGAGAGAGAGAGAGAGAGAGAGAGAGAGTCGCTGGTTTTTTTGTTTGAACATTGGTAAATTTATCAGTGTTACAGTGATAAATTTGTTGAAACAGTGATAAATTTATCAGGGTAAACAAAACACTATAAAAAATAAATTTATCAGTATAGTGACTCCAAACCTGTTATTAACCTTTAAATTCAACACAAATACTTAGATTAGAATCAATTTGAATGAAATGAAATGGATAACAAGACTGATATGAAAAGCCAGGTCTGGTAACGATATGGCTAAAAAAGACTGAATGTTTCATTGAAGCAAATTTGAGATTGTAACAAGCAAGCATTGTCCATAACTTTGACATTGTAACAACCAAGCACTGTCCATAACTTTGACATTGTAACAACGAAGCATTGTAACATTCATTGGAGGAAAGTAAGAACCAAAATCATCAAAATACAGGTAACACTGTAACAAGCAAACAAGCAAAATGTATGAAGTATTGACATTCTAACAACCAAATGAATCAGTGTTTCCTTTTCTTCTATTCCAGATTTGTTGATTATTGCAGAGGCAAGTCATCAATGTTTTCATCAGGTATTTGTTGTTGAGCAACTTGTTGGTCAGTCAAGAAGATACTTAACATATCAGCTCTCAATTGATTGCATTGTTCCTTGGAAAAAGTAGGCATTATGTTGTTATTGGAAACATATTGCCTTATGATGTAACAAACAAGGATTCGCAATCAAGCCTGCAAAAACATTTTGAAAACAAAATATTATAATTTGGTTTTGTTGCTTTTTTTTTTTTTTAATAACAGTGTTTTGTTATTGATAAACTTACGATGTGTCTTCTTTTGTGGTGTGTTGATGACGTTCTCTGTCTGCTGTTGAAATTTATCAGGGTGAATGAGAGTTGGGTACTCATCCTTTATGTATTTTTGAATAATCTCTCTCTGCAACATATACATTTGTATAATTGTTGTATTAGAAAGTTAGTTGAAACAATTAATGAGAAACCATGGATTTAAAGAATGATAAATATATTACTGTATAAATTTTTGATGTATAATTAAGCATGGATCAGAATTTGTGTATTGGATTAATGGTAAGTTTGATAGTGAAAAGATTTTTACCACTTCATTTGCAGCATTGAAGTGTGGATCTTTAGTCATTGTTCCCCTTGGTCTCATCAAATTGTAGAATTTCCATGAAGCTTCTTCAATGTCAAGGACAAGTATTGTCCAGTGAAAATTTTGGTGGATTGGGAAGAAGAAGGTATCTTGCTTTCATGGCTTCTGGATCATTTTGTTCAGCATTCTTTGTCTTGCTTCCTCATCTTTTGTAGTGAACAAGTGCTAACAAATATAAATAAAAAAAAATGTTAATTTAACTTTAAACTTTTTCAAATTAAATAGGTGGTGAGTATGAAACTTTTTGTCACTGTGATCAGAATTTTTATCAATCCATATCAAAATGTATCAGTGCATTGCAAAATTCATGTATACTACATATAAAGGGAACACATCTATTGGTGTCTTGAGGGCTTTTTTTCTCCTCCATGTGAAATGGATCTTTATATCCCCTAATATATTTATACTGTGCTTATCTTTCATTATGTAAATATTCATAGGTGATCTGTAACAGGCTATATATCCATACTGCTTATTTGAAGTACACTCATGTGAGTGTGCACATCTACTAATATATATATATATATCATGATTCTCTATTCCATAGTTGTAATGAAAGTTGTCCGTTACTTAATAAATTACATCAAACAAGAGCTCTATGAGGCTTTACCACTAACAAAATGAAAGTGAACTATGTCCTGCAACATCATAGCATATAATCAAGCTATTTCAATTTCAACACATCTCAATATTTGTTGAAGTTCTCAATATCATATGCAGTAGTTTCGAAAACCCAAAAAAGTGCCCAGAATTTTTAATCAAAGTCTGGGATTTACTCATACTGTGGCGCCACAATAACAAGGTCAAAATATATAACAGTGATTACAAAATCTGAGTCAGAAATTCTGGTTTGGTTTGCTTGACTTTTTGTTTGACATGTCAAGCTTTGAATTAGGAAACAGGGCCAATTGAAAAGGGAAGGTAGTGTCATATGTTTGAAACTAGTTACTCAGTTAAGCAAACAGAGGTTATACACTGATAAAAAACAAAACAAGTGTTGTTCCTCAGTTAAGCAAACTAGTTACTTACATGGCAACTTGAAATGAATACGAATGATGTTGTTCCTTGTTTTTGTGCAATCAAATGTTCTGCATATGCATCTATTACCTGTGTTGAAAACAAAAAACAAAACAAGGAATTAATATAAATCAAACACTAAAATGTTATTTTAATGAGTTACAATTCAACTTACAATGCCTGCCAAATCTTGACCCTTCAATATTTTGTCAATGTCATTTAAGTAGACATAGGTTCCATGGTGAGATCCTTGAAAAAAAGGTTATTAGTGTTGGAATAATAAATTTATTAATATTTTTGGAATATTTGATACTTATAAATTCAATATGAGTTAATGATAAACAGTTGGCAAAAGTGAACTACAGGAGTCAAGGAGAAGATTGTTACTTTTTTTTTTGTATTCACCCAATGTGCAATGAGATTTTGCCTTGATTTTTCTGGTAGGATGTTGAAAATTTGTTTGAAGTTTTCAATTTCTTGATTGCAGGCTGTGTTGTGTGTGTTGTTCTTCCAGTACTTGTTTGCCTCAGCCAATGTTGCAATTCTCTCATGGAGTATTTTGATTTCTTCATCTTTCCTTTGCATTTGTTTTTGTGCTGTTCTTGCATTTCCTTTTTCAGCTTGTTGAGTTCTGCTGCAGGTTATCATTTGCTGTTTGAAGGATGTCCCTTTCCATTTTTAACTTTTCCATTTTGAGCATGTCGTCTTCTATCCTCTAAAAAACAAGTACTTCTACCAGATTTGGATCCACTTCAGGCTTTTGTCAACTTTGTTTCCTTCACTCTTTTGTGATTCAATGGGACTGTTTTCTTTTTCTTTTCAGGGCATATTTTGTGTGGAATTGGTTCCCATGTTTTATGTTTGGATTTGTCTTCAGTCAATGTTTGTTCTTCTTTTTCAGAAATTTCAGCCTGATTTTGTTGCTGAAAATCAGCATCTTCATTTGTTCATCTTTATCTTGAATTTCTCCTAGCAGCATTCGGTATGTTTTTTTCTCTTCATCTGTGTGCTTCAAATTGTTCTCCTATATAGATGAAAATTAAAAAAATGAATGATATGATACAAATTTCAGAGATAAATTTCTCATAGCAAATTTTATCACTCAATTAGGAAAATTAAAGAAATCTATGATTGTTATAGCAAATTTTATCACTGAACTGGGCATAGTAAGCAAACTTGTCATTGTATATCAAATTTTATCACTGAATTAGGAAAAGTAACTAAAAAAGTAAATATAGACAAATTGTCTAATTCAATTCATTTTTACGGATAAATTTATCAATACAGAAACCTAATAATTCTAGTCGAATATAAAGTAACACAAAGGTAAAGTATTAAACAAAACTCATGCACAGTAGACAAAAGAAAAACATTCACTGGATAAAAGAATTTATCACTCAATTAGGTATACTAAGGGAAATTTGTCACTTAATTAGGCAAATTAAATAAATATATCAGTGTGAACAAAATTTATCACTGCATAAGAAAATCTATCATTTAGTTTAAACAAAACAAAGGTTAGCATTGCATACCACAATATCTTTTAGCTCTTGCAAGGATGAACTTGCCAATTTCTGTCCCAAACATGTGATGTTCCATTTAGCAAATCTTGGGATTGCATTTTTGGCATTGGTTT